>MBAC02010348.1:0-17838 GCA_001712635.2 Nothophytophthora sp. Chile5
CATTGGGACTCCGCCGACGTCACGTCGCCGGAGTCCCAATGCGCGTCACCGCCCGCACTACCTCGCAGTTACGACCACCAGGGCTTCTACGCGCTGCCTTTCCAGCCGCCAGGACTCCGCAAGCCGTCGATCCAGCAGAGGAAGAAGAGGAAACCGAGTGATCGTCGCGCCTGGACTCGCCAGTGGCTGATCCTGGCCGTCTGTGTCGTGCTAGGTCTCTCCTTGGGCGCCATCCTCGTCCGCTCAGTGACTGTCGACTCAACGGTCTTCAACCTGTCGGCTGAGGACGTTCGCGACCGGCAGGAAGCCAACGGCGCCTTGGTCTTGGCGGCGGCCACGCGGTGGCTGCTGCTGCCTGGCCAGCTGTTCCTCCGAGCCTGGGAAGCTGTGACCGTCCCGCTGCTGGTCTGCTACGTGGCTACTGCGTTGGCCGATCTCGTGGGCTGCAGCAACAAGACGGCGTTGGTGCTGAGCTTCCGCTCGCTGGGATACGCGCTGCTTCTGTCGCTGCTGGCTGCGGTCGAAGGCGTCGTGGCCATGTGGCTCACGCATCGCTTCGGCTGGTTCCGAGGCAGCAGCAGCAGCGCCAGTTTCACGGCGGCGACGGTAGCGAACGCTCTGGGCGTCACGCCTCTGCCTGTCGGCGCTGTGGGCCTGCTGTGCTCACAGGAAGGCGAGTACCTACAACGCTCCGGGGACAGCCAGTTCTTCTGCGGGAACGTATCGTCGCTGCTGTACGAGCAAGTGAGCGTCAATTCCTCGGGCGTGGGGGCCAGTGGCGTCGCCGTCTTCGCGCTGCAAGAGACGACGGCGTTGCTGGCTTCGCCCACGTCGCCTTCGCCGTATTACCCGGTGTCTCTGGGCTCCCTAAGCGACGTGGCTGGCTCATTGCTGTCGTCCCTCACGCCTGAGAACCTGTCGAAGCAGTTCGCTGATGCGGACAGCGAGCTGGAGGTGAGTGGGCTCGTGGCTTTCGGACTGCTGCTAGGCTTCGTATGCGGCAAGCGGCTGCTCTATCTGCGTCGCCGAGCTCAAGCAGCCTCAGAAAGCAGTGCTCCCAACGGTTCCAGGGCAACGGGAGACCCGCAGAAGACCCGCCACTACCTGCTTAGCGTGCTGGTGGAGCTGCAGTTGGCGTTGGAGTGGCTCGTACGTCAGATGGAGCGGTACCTGGCGCCGGCTGGCGTTTTTTCCCTCCTGCTAGGGCCTCTGGTGCTGCATCATCGTGAGTGGCGGGCCTTCGCGTCCCCCATGGCATCGTTGATCGTCGGCGTCCTGCTCCTACTGGTGCTCCATGCCGTCGTGGTCCTCCCGCTGCTACTCGCAGCGCTCTCCAGCAGCCGCCAACGCCGTCGGACGCGCAGTTCTCTGCTCTCCAGGACCCAAAAGTTCCTGCCGACCTTCCTCTTCGCCTTCGCCAGCAACAACGTGGCGCTCTCCGCTCCCGTGACGATGCAGTGCTACGCTCGGGCTCAAACGGTGACCCGCTCGGCCTCACAACTCGCTACTGGAGTGACTGCGGCGTTGATTCGCAACGGCCGAGCCTTGTACCTGCCGTTGCTACTGCTCTGGCTGCTGGAGACCTCATCGGCCGACGCGCTGGAGCTGGACGCGAAGGCGTACGCTGGCGTGGGACTTCTGGCGCTGCTGAGCTGCTTCATGGGCGGCGCAGGCAGCTTAGCGCTGGCTCGCACGCTCTGGACGGTGGCTGTGAGTCAGCAGGGCGCCAGCGCCAGTGCTGCCAGTGTCCTACCGCCCACGCTGCCGCTGCTGGTGGTCTGCGACCTGCTGCTGTCGCGTGTGGCCAGCGTCGTGACGATAGGCGACCACCTCGTGCTCACGCAGCTAGTGGCGCAATACTGGGACGAGACGGTCGTGGAACCTTCGAGCGACGACCAGCAGCAGCTCAGCGAGCCGTCCAACGCGCTCATGTCGCCCATCTACCTCTAGAATGTGTCAATGTAGCCATGTGTCATGAATAGCAGAGGAGTGGGATCCCATGTGCCGTAATGAAGGCGTTCCACTTTTGGTTGTCCAATTGCTAGAATTAGATACGGACAGAAGACCTTTTTGTACGACCCCACCCAAAAAGCCAGCTTTTTGTCGATGAAAAACCCACGGTTCACGGGGAAGTGAACCGGTTACAGTTTCGTTCTGAACCGGCGATCGCTGGGCTCGTGCGTTGACTGGCGGCGGACAGCTCCAAGCTCGACTGCCGCACCCCGACCGGGTCATTCCCAGTTTCAAGTTCGAATCCATCATGGTGCGTATGCGCTCAATGCGTGCTCTTCCGGCGTCGCTGCCGGCGCTTGAACTGGGTTTCAGCCGCTGCAACTTGCTTGTCGAGCTAGCCAGCGATCTCAGCTGCTGGTCGCCGTGCTTGCGGCGTCTGAGCATGCTCGGAAGGCGTCGAAAGCGCCGTTTCCGCCAACACTCCCAGGCATCTGTGCTGACGTTTCGTGCTTGTTCCTTGCTGCTTGTGCCTCGCAGTCGAAGAAAACCGCGACGAAGGAGGTAGAGGAGGTGGTGCGTGTGGGCCCCACGCTCAAGGAGGGCGAGCAGGTGTTCGGTGTGGCGCACATCTTCGCGTCGTTCAACGACACGTTCGTGCACGTGACCGACCTGTCGGGCCGCGAGACGATCGTGCGCGTGACGGGCGGCATGAAGGTGAAGGCCGATCGCGACGAGGCGTCGCCGTACGCCGCCATGCTGGCCGCCCAGGACGTGGCCGCCAAGTGCAAGGAGGTCGGCGTCACCGCTCTACACATCAAGATTCGCGCCACGGGCGGCAACCGGACCAAGACCCCGGGCCCCGGCGCGCAGTCTGCCCTTCGCGCGCTTGCTCGCAATGGCCTGAAGATCGGACGCATTGAGGACGTCACGCCCATCCCCACGGACAGCACGCGCCGGAAAGGTGGCCGTCGCGGTCGCCGTCTCTAAGCGGACGGAGAGATGCGCAGGCATCGCAGGTCTGCACGCTCTTCTGGGCTGGGAAGTGCAGGTTTGCTCTCTTTTTTTCTGGGCTCAACGCTGGGCTGCTGGCTGTCTTATTAGGCTGTTGCTAGACTAGTAAAGCAGGTTAATGGAACCCACGCTTCGACTCGGAATCGGACGCTCCTCTTGCCTTGCTTTACAGTCGGAGAGGCTGCAAGAGACAGCCGAGGACTCCGGGACCGCGCCATTGCTGTGGCGTGAGCTCCATCGCCTGGAACTCGTAGTGCTGCTGGCTCGGCTGCTGCTTGCGGCGCACTACCACACGGATCCCGTGGTTCAGGTTGTGCTGCACGATCTCCCTGATCGCCGCCAGCTCGCGGTGGTTGGAGGCGTCGGCCGAGCCGAAGCGCAGCACCTCGTCGCGAGGCTGGAGACCCGCCCACGCCGCCGGAGAGTCGGGCTGCACGCTCTCCACTACGGCAAACGCCGGCTTCTCGCGGTCTTCAGCGTTAACTGCTATCGGTTCCTGGCCCTCGGCTTGCTTCTGCTCCATGTCCTGGTCGCCAACGGCTTCAGGAATCGGCAGCTCCGTCTTCTCAGGCACTTGCTGAGCCATTCGGGCTGCGAAAACTCTGGGTTCCAATACACACAGACGTTGTGAGCCCTCTAGAGCCTCACATATACCTGCGGAGGGGCTACGCACTGCGGGAGAAGCTCCTCGATGCGCCGCATGACGGCCTTGTGGTCGTTCTGACGCATAGCCAACGTGTGGCGCACGTGTCGGACGCGATACACGTCGATGTCGCCGCGCGGGAAGCCGTCGGCGTCCACCAGCGCCCCGCGCACGCCCGGCGCGTTGGGTCCAGAGTTGAGCTCCTCCACCAGCGCCGTGATCTCGGCCTCCAGCGCCTGCTGCTCGCCCACGGCGCGCTCGTACTCGGCGGTCACGTCCTCCATTTTGAGCTGCTCGAGAAGAGTGGATGTCCGAAGCGAACTGACCTATTCCGACATTCCTTTCTTATTCAGCAGAGGGTCATACGCGACAGGTTAAACGGGACGCAGCGCCATGGGTCAGGGAAATCATCCATTTCTACCAATCAGCACATGTCTATTGACCTGTAACGTGTGCTATAATATCACTCATTTTCTATTGAACTCCTCCCAACCAGAACGAAGCCAATAGCGATGGCCTTCTTCGCCTGCTACCTGCTCACGCCCGTGCAGACGCCGCATCGGCTGCGCTGCACGTACGTGGGCTTCACCGTGTCCCCCACACGTCGCCTGCGTCAGCACAACGGCGAGCTGGTCAACGGCGCCAAGCGCACGCACCGCTATCGTCCTTGGTGCGTCCAAAACAGTAGTTCCTTGCACTTCCCGACCTTTGGCTGCGTTGTTTATGGCCTGCTAACGCTCCTGCTGCCTCAGGGAGATGCTGAGCATCGTTCACGGCTTCCCGAGCAAGTTCCACGCGCTGCAGTGTACGTTCCATCGGCTCTAGAAACCTCAAAGCTGCTCCAATGGACTGATACGGACCTTGACTGTCTTGCAGTTGAGTGGGCGTGGCAGCATCCGTACATGAGTCGCCTTACCAAGACGCACCTGGCTTCACTACGTGGCTCGCGAGGTCTGGGAGCTCCTT
This sequence comes from Nothophytophthora sp. Chile5, assembly GCA_001712635.2. Taxonomy (NCBI): domain Eukaryota; phylum Oomycota; class Peronosporomycetes; order Peronosporales; family Peronosporaceae; genus Nothophytophthora; species Nothophytophthora sp. Chile5. The sequence continues at coordinate 4,574 of MBAC02010348.1, forward strand.
TCTCCGTGAAGCGGAAGCTCGTGGAGCTGCTGGAGATGCTGCGACTCGAGCCGTGGCAGGAGATGTCGCTCACCGTGAGCTTCACGTCCGCGGAGATGCACGATATTGCACGAGCATTGGGTTCTCGTTATGCTACGGCAGCGTGCGATACTCGAGCTCTAGAGACGTTTGCTGGGGTGGGCGTAGCCTCCGCTTCCGACTCGACGGTCAGATGCTTCATCTGCGAGCACGCACTATTCTCCGCGGGATCTAAGGGCGCTGAGACTGGCGAGAGCCGAGAGGAGGCGGTGGGCTGTAACCACGAAGACTGTGAGATGTGCTGCCACGCCTTGTGCCTAAGCGACCACTTTCGGTCGACGAAAGAGCTGGAGACGACCGCAGAGCCACAGAACGAAGCAGTTCGAGTGAGCGGAGAGTGCCCCGAGTGCCAAGGCCAGCTGCAGTGGCCGCTTCTCACGCGGCTTGAGCCGCCAGTGCGACGCAAGAGATCCGATCGACGGGCCAAGAAGAAAGGAAGAAGGAAGAGACCGCGAAGCAGTGGACAAACACCTGCTATTGACGAGTCGAGAGCTGGCACTGCCTTGCACCTGCAGCAGCCGTCGATGGGTCCTGAAACACTAGGAGGGAGTGACGAGAACGCCTTCGACGTGATCAGTATCGCCTCATCCTCGTCAATGAGAAGTTCAATAGCGGACTACGACTCCGACGGTTGGTTTGAAGACGACGCAGAGCTGGAGGACAGCAGTGAAGGCAGCAAGCACTCAATGAAACTGGACGACGGTCGCCAGACCGATAGCCGATCCGTCTGGCCGTCAGGGACGCTATCAAGTGACGGGGGCACGATCGATCTGACGCACGAATGAGTTGGTCTGAGGGATTTCGAAGAAGATACCGGTATGAAAGACTGAAGGCTAGCGGCTGCTACTCGTCCTGGACCTTGGAGACGCACATAGCGATGGGCGAGCAGGGCGCCGTGTAGCAGTCGGAGTCCACGAGCTCGCAGTCCTCGCGTTCGCCGCAGCGCTCCGGCGAGCACACGTCGGCGCAATAGGCCACCACCGAGCCATCCGGCTCCGTCTGTTCGCGACACTCACTGAAGGTCGGGCAGGTCATGGTCAAACACGAGAGCTGCGTCTCCGCGTCGCACTCCCCGTCGTGAACGACTGTGAGTGAATGCTGCGGATGCTCGCACCGAGCGTTGGCAAAGAGACAGAGATTGTCGTGGGTCTGGCCATCGGAGCCGCAGACCGGCGCGTAAGTATACGGACACGGGCCAGGTATACACGCCGCGCCGTTGTTCCCGTTGCCAGTCGGATTCAAAGTACTTCGAGCGGCTTGGAGCTGCGGCGGACACTTGCCTGAGCTGAAGAGCGATACACTCGGGTTGTGGCAGATCGTGTACTCGAGGAGACACGGATTGGCGTAGGTGATGCCATCCGAGCCGCATACCGGAGCATATACACGGTCACACATGGGGTTACACTTGGTCGTGGAGACCTCTGCTGCTTCCAGAGTGACCTCCAAAGCCTGCAACTTGGTGGATTCCTCATCGCACGCGCCGTGCGATGCCTTGTCGAGCTCAGGGTGTTCGCATTTCAACGATAGAAGGTGGCAATCGTTGATGTACGTGGTGCCATCGTTGCCACACACGGGATCGGGCGTCAACTTGCACGTGAGAGAGCAGTAGACCTGCTTCACATCCACTTCTTCCACGTCAGCAGCTGCCACTGAGGCTTCCGTATCCTGCTCGTCTTGGCTTGGCAGCTCCGCCTCGTCTTCGTCGCTGAGATCCAGCGGACAGGCTCCTAGCGCTTGGATGAACAGCAGGTTGCTGTCCAACTGCGTTGAACAAAACGCTGAGGCGAAGGCGCAATCGCTGGGGTAAGTGACTCCATCCGAGCCGCAGACTGGATCGAAAGGCGCTGAGTCGCAGTCGAAGGCCTCGTCGCAGTCGATCCGAGCGGTCGCTTTCGCTCCGACGCCAATTTTAAGCGAAGCAGTAGGCGCTTCGCCAGTATCACTCGGGGCGGCGCCAGCTACGGATGCAAGCAGCAGTAGCGTCCAGATCTTCATGGGGTTTCTCGTACTGGGGTGGGTCAATGCGACTCGAGAGTGTGGATTCCAGAATAGCGTCACGTTTGGGAACTCATGGGTTCGAGCCGCTATTTTCGACCTCGACGCGAGCGAGGCTTGGTCCAATGGTGGGTGAGGCTATTTGAGGCGGGAAGCTGTCTCATTGCGCTCCGCTTGGCCATTAACATGGCGGCTGTGGCGCCCACGCCTTCCGACGCGGCGCTGGCCCCGCCCCCTCCGCCCAGCCGCGGGTTCCAGCTGCTCATCGCTGTCTTCCGATGGCTCCACACTGTCGCCGGACCGCTCCCAGGGCATTACTCGGTCAGTAAACTAGACGGCTTGGAGCAGTTTCGAGTCTCGACTTCTCCCTGGCGAGTGGCCGCCATCCTCCTGTTCACGCCGTTGCCGAGTTTAGGCCTCAATCTGATAGTGGAGAGCATCCCTTTGAATGATCCGGTCGCTGGTTTTCGCGGCTCTGGCTTCTTCCAACTGCGAGTTTTGCTCACGGCATTGGCCTCGAGCATTGCGCCAGCCATAGTCAAGCAAAACATCGTGCCCGGGTTTCCTGCTGGCTCCTGGAGGGCCTTGACAGCCTTTGGCTTCTCGCAAGCAGCAGTTTCCCTCGGTACCAACGCCATCATCTCACTGGCCGCGGGGGTTTTCCCCGTGCCATTCAGCCAGTTCACGCCCATCCTTCCCATGACGTTGACTGGGAGATTGGTGTACTACGCTCGGCTGCCTCAGGACCCGCAGTTCAATGCGCAAAGCAAGAAAGTGGACCAATGGCTCGGCATGGAAGTGCTGCCGATCTTGGTGTACCCCGTCTTCACCGCTGTGTTCATGATCCTCACGCCGTATCAGCAGCTGTGGTTCTCGCTCTTGCTGCCAGTGATCAAGCTGGTGCTGCGACGGTGGCTCTGGCTCATCTCCAAAGACGACAACGACCTGGTGGGCGTCATCACCTGCTGTGTGGGCCATCTCTACCACGTGCTGTTCACCGCCATGTGTCTGCAGAATTCCAAGTCGCTCGAGACGTTGACCATCGTGGTGGCCTTCAGTACTAGCCAGACGCTGCTCAACTGCCGCTATCTCATGGTGGATTCCGAGTCATTCCGCGAAGTTCAAGCGAGTTTTAACAGCGGGAATGGCGAGGCCGTAGCCGACGATACGGTGCGAACTGCGCTGGCCCTTGCCAATGACCCGAGAGTCGCTCGAGCGCTCCATATGAAAATTCCTTCTGCGTTGCTGTCCTCGTACTCCGGGTATCATGGGGCCGAATTCCTGACTCGGCATCGAGAATTGCTGAGCTCTTCCGCTGTTCGTAAGACGTCGAGCCCGTCACTCAGTCGAGCCGACAGCATCGCTCGATATCGACGCGAAGGCAGTCGAGAGTGCGGGCTTCCAGGCACTCGGAAGCCGTCGATCCCATCGAAATCGACCGGATTCGCGCAGATTCTGCCCTGGAGTGGGGGCGTCAGACTACCTCAGCAAAGCTCCGTTCGCCTAGTGCACGTGGCGTCGCCTCGCCTGGCTCCGAGATCCATGAGCGTTCCCAACGCGTGGCCTGTGCCCTTGAAGGAGAGCTCTCTGACGACCAGACGTGAAGCCTTGGTCCACGACGTGACGACAGCGCTGCATCAGTCCGAGATGATCCTCCTGCGGTCGTACATCACCATTTCTGCAACGTCTTTCTATAGTGAGTACCTCACCTTCCTCACCGGGAACCTCACGCTTTAGCGACTAACTCTGCGGTGGATGCAGTAATCTATCTGATAGCTGTCTTCTGGCTGCCCAACCGACGGTACTTCGCCACCCAAGTGTCCATGACGACGGTCGCGGCCGTGCAAGGCACCGTCCAGCATCTCGCCTTGCTCTGCGGCATGGAAGTCGTCTTCTTGACCGTCTACCTCGTGCTGATCAAGCGTCAGCTGGCGCTCTCCGGCTTCTACCAACTCGCCTTCGTGCTGCAGTCCCAGCAAGTGCTCGTCCAGGCCAAGTTCGTGTTGCTGCCGCTCGTGATCCTCGGGTTCCCGCTCACGCACTTCGGCAACGACAGCATCCTGCGCCTGCGCTCGGACGGGTAGCCAAGAGCACGAATCGAAGTAACTGAGACTTCATGCCGTCGCTGTATACTGAGCTTACTTGGCTTTTTGTGGTCCACATCACGCGTCTGATTGGTCGAAGTTGCTAGGGCTCGCGGTTTTGCAATTTAGACGAATCACGTCGTTTGGGTTGCATAAAACCTCACGATGTGTTGCTCAACGATTTATGGAGCAACAAAACACACACAGACGAAAGTAATTCGCAGGCGTTTGTTGGCGCATGGTTCTTTTTCGCTGTTTTACGACCTCAGCTGCTACCGCTGGTTGCCAAGCGTACAAATGATAGGATATAAGTGTGTGGAGATCAAATGCCATCCCTCTGCTGAACCTTATACAGAGGGGTGAGGAACTTTTGCGCAATTGGTTGGTTAGGACATCATGGGTTTTCGAACGCCATATTTCCTTTGCATCGAAGCTTTTATGAAAAGTCCGTGTACTGAACTTTCTCAGCAAAGTTCATGGCCACTAAAAGCAAGTTATGTAAAACATTTTATCAGATTGCATCAGCCAAACCCGATGGAAGGGCGGCCCGAATTAACTGTATAAGGCAGATGGTGGAAGGTGGAAGAATGAAGCAGGATTAAGGCTTGCTGGAGGGTGGTGTGTGTGTGGAATTTACGAGTTATATCTAATAATGGAGGATTATGGCATAACCGCCTGCTGTGCATTACTTAGTACATGTTTACATCCACTGCCGCCGTTGGAGGAGACGGGTAGCATGGTGAGGAATGCAAGCGAGCTTATGAAGCGTCACGCTGCGGCATGGATTAATGCAACTATTTTTTTTTTATTCAAAACCCTATTTTTTAAACGCGATGCATGGGAGAACTGGGCCAGGTTCTTGAAGGCATCGCGCGGGTTTGGAACAATATATATACGGACATACATAAAAACAGTGACGGCATCGTGCGCAAGACAAGCCGCAGAGTACATTGGTGTTCCGTTGTGCTCGCACGCCCAACTTCGCGAACGAGGCCAGGATTTGTATGGACAAATTTTCGAGCTAACACGGAGTGAGGGTCACTGGGCTTGCTCTCAAATAGTACTGGCATTGGTACTGATATTTTAACACGTTGCAGCAATAATATGTAAGAGCGTCCGCAAGGCGGATGGTCCATGCTTAATAGAACTCTTCAGCCAAAATGCATCAGTAAAGTGATGAATATCCAAGTTGAACTCATTGGCGCTATATAATCTTCATCGAGTTGGTTGCTCTCCTGTGAAGGAGTTCAACTCCATGGTCAATTGCATATTAAGGGATATGTCCGAATAGAGGCCCGTTCCCGAATAGAGCTCTGTCCCAATTGTGAAGGGGTACTAAAAAATAAACAAATAGGGATTCTTTAATATTAGTGACTTTGAAGGCTATCATTTTTAAGCGATGAAACGTCTAACACACGTTCAAATCGCAATATCATTACCGATAACATCCCTGGCATATTCAATACAGTACCTTTTCGATAATTGAAAACACAATCCTAGGATTGTGATAACGTTATACTACTAAATTTTGTAAGACAACGAAATAGTGCTCTACTTCAGCTGTCAAACTTAACTAACGTTATATAGGATACCGGAAATAGCGGCGCCGCTATTTCAGACATCGATCGCCCGGCATCCCGGGACGCTATCCTATAATTGCCTCAACACAACTGCGCATCCCCCGGGTCGGCACGGCACGGGCAAGCAAAACTGGAGTACGCACTTTGGTTTAATAACTAGTTGTTTAGGAAATATCGCTAAAAAAAAGATTGGATTGTGTAAAAAGAAAAAATTCGCTGCTCTGAAATGTCAATTCGGCGCGTGTTATCCTCAGTATTAATACATGCAGCGAAAAGGTATGCCCATTCTATGTACCTATTACTATTAATATCGTCTACCGGAAACTTCATATTTAGCTTTCGGATTTTAATAGCATGTTTCAAAGCAAATTTGGGTCTGCCCTCACAAGATGGACCACTAGTTATATTTTAGCTCGAAATAGACGCAGCTGGCTGCCCAGACCGTTGCCGACACGGGCCTGGGGTCTGGGGGCTAATCGCCTGCTGCCTTGCTGCGCGTGGCGAACGCGGGAAAGCGCAACAGCAATCGGGTCGCGCCTATGACGGGCGTCGTCGCGCCGCTTCCGAGCTCACAGGGCGGCGAGATCACGGCGAATGTCCGTAGTCGAGCTCTGCAGTTTCTCGCCACTGCGCTTCGATGGGTCCGCGATATCACCAAGCGTCTTGACGGACAGTACACAGTTAGCAAACTCGACGTCTTCGAGACGTTCCGCCTCGAGACCTCACGCTGGCGAGTGGCTGCCATCCTCATCCTGACGCCAGTGCCCTGCGTCGTCCTCAATCTGCTGCTCGAGTGCATCCCGATGCACGCCCCAAGCTCCGGCTTACGAGGCTCCGGCTACTTCCAGCTTCGCGTGTTCCTCACAGCCATCTTCGCCAGTCTATCGCCGGCGCTCGTGAAGAAAGACTGTGTGCCCAACTTCCCTGCTAGTTCGTGGAAGGACTTTGCCGTCCACGCACTCGTTCTCGCCAGTATCTGCGTCGCCACGAACGTGGTGCTCTCCCTCGTTATCGACGTTTTCCCCGTGCCATTCGGCCAGTTCACGCCAATCCTGCCCATGGCTCTGGCTGGACGACTGCTGCTCTATCGTCGACTCTCGAACGGCTCGAGGTTCCGCGCACAAAGCACCAAGGTGGATCGCTGGCTGGGCATGCAAGTGCTGCCCATCTTGGTCTACCCCGTCTTCACCGCCTTGTTCATGACCCTCACGCCCGACCAGCAACCCTGGATGTCGCTGCTACTGCCAGTGCTCAAGATTGTATTGCGTCGCTGCCTCTGGACCATCTCCAAAGACGACAGCGACCTGGCCGGAGTCATCACCAGCTGCGTTGGGCATTTGTACCACGTGCTGTTCACCGCCATGTGTCTGCAGAACTCCAAGTCGCTCGAAACGCTGGCGGCTGTGGTAGTGTTCAACACGGCGCGGATGCTGCTCAACTGCCGCTACATCCTTTCGGACTCGGCGAAGCTGCGCCAAACCAAAAGGCATCTGCCGAAGAGCACAGGTGCAGCTCAAGCCGAAGACAACGTGGGGCTGGCGTTGACTTTTGCCCAAGAAGAGCGGGTCGCCAGAGCGCTGCACTGGAACCAGCCGTCGCTCCTCATGTCGACTTACCCGGGCTATTGCAGGGTCCACTTTGTAAATCGACATCAAGTGCTGCTGCGAACAGCTTGGCGGAAGGCGGCGCATCTCGCAAGGATCCAGAGAGGTGGCTCAGCGTTAAGTCAACATCGAAGTTGCCGGCCACAGGACTCCGGAGGGCGACAGAAGCTGTCGACGGCCGTGAAACCACTCGGTTTCGCGCAGATCCTGCCCTGGAACGAAGGCTCACGCCCGGCGCATCGAGCCACGGCTCAAGCCATCCAAGTGCTCCCTCGGCCCACTGTCATGAGAGCACGTCGGCCCAAGAGCACTCCGAGTGCATGGACAGCAATCGTGCATGAGACGAGTGCGGCTGGAAGACAGCAAGCCTTCATCTGCGATCTCACTTCAGCTTTGTATCAGACCGAGATGATCCTCCTGCGATCATACATCACGATCTACGCCACCACTTTCTACGGTAAGAGCAGCCATTCCACCCTCGCTTGAAGATCCTTGACACTCACTCTCCCCCTTGTCTGGCTGTTGGCTAGTGATCTACTTGGTGGCCGTGTTCTGGCTGCCCAACCGCCAGTACTTCGCCACCCAAGTATCCATGACATCCTTCGAAGCGGTGGGCAGCACCTGCAGTCGCCTGCTGCTTCTGTGCGGCATGGAAGTCTTCTTCGTGAGTATTTACCTCGTGCTGGTCTGGCGTCGCCTGGGCCTCTCCGGCCTGCAACAGCTCGCGTTCGTCCTGGAGTCTCAGTCGGTGCAGGTCCAAGCCAAGTTCATCCTGCTGCCTCTCGCCATCCTCGGCTTCCCGCTCACTCACTTCGGCAACGACAGCATCTTGCGGCTGCAGCCGATGCATTAACTAGGCTCGAACCGAACGGGGTCATCGAAAATGGAGCTGAAAGCCACTCGCTCTGCCGCTTTGACTTGCCTGTCCGGATTCGCTTCGCTGGGGTCTGAGCCAAAAGGCCCGGAGGAACGCGTTCTCAGGGTCGCAAGACCCGACCGAATTGGTGGGTCGAAGCCAGAGCAGCCGTTCCAAAATAGCTACAACAGCGAGTGAGCACTAACTGATCTGCCTCCAGGCTGGCCGTAGCTCCTTTCCATTGAGTGTGTGGATGGACCGCACAGCAGCATGACAGTCGTGGCGCCAATGCCAGCAGAGGCCAACCTTCCGAATGCCCCACCTCCTCAAGCTCATAAGACTCTCAGCTGGCTTTACTCGTTCGTAGGATGTCTCCCAGGACAGTACACGGTCGGAAAACTTGATGCGTTCGAGCGCTTCCGAGTCCAAACGCCTCCGTGACAGGCAGCTGCCATTCTGCTGCTCACGCCACTGCCATGTCTAGTCATCCACCTGCTTCTGGAACTCATCCGACAAGCAGACCCGGCGACTGGGTTCCAAGGCTCAGGACCCTTTCAACTGCGGCATTTCCTGGCCACGGTCGTCCACAGTGTGGCGCCAGCCATGGTGAAGCGAGATTGCGTGCCGGAGTTCCCGGTTGGGTCGTGGAAGGGGATCGCCGGCTTTGCTCTGGTCCAAGCGCTGGTTGCTATGGGTAGCAACGCCGTTATCTCGGTAGCCACGGGGGTTTCCCCGGTCCCGTTCGCCCATTTCACGCCCAGTATCCCCATGACAATCACCAGCCAACTCATTTGCTACTGATCTGCAGGTATACGGTATACCCAGAGAATCCTCCGGAGCTTGTATACATCTATACACACGACGATCGTGAGGCTGTGGCGTGGCCAAGCCCAGGGGGGGGCGCCACGCCTCGGCGCCACAGAGGGCGCAGAGCTTAGCAACAGGAAGTGTTTGGTCTAAGCTCAATGACAGTCTGAGATTTGCAGAGAAGGATCAAGCGCTGTCCCGTGGACAGATCAAAGTCGACTTTAGTTAGTTATTTGAACCTGTTTCGTACAGGGTTCAGACTCCGCGTACAAGGGCTACGCGTGACAAGATGGCAGATGGAGAGACCTCAGTTGATCGCCTTGCGGCGCGTGCCGCAGTGATGCAGTTGTCCAGTGCTGGGACGCCGGCGTCCCCGCATTCTCCGGGTCTGCGGCTGCAGATCCCGAATCCGTTCGAGGCCGCCGAGTAAGGCGGCGACACGAGTGACGAAGATATGGCGACTGCGAGTCCGGTGCACGGCTCGCTGCGCGTGGCAGCAGCGCCCGCGCTCCCCCAGTCGCGCTTTGAAGGACGCACGATGCAAGATCGACGGGACTTCATGCGCCGCTACGAGACGTATCTCGCAGCGATCAACGCACTGCAGACGCAGTGGAGCGGCGCATTTGCCATGCCGGTTGGTGCGTGCGTGGAGAGCCGAACCAAACGTATGATTGCGGGTTATGAGTTCGCTTGCCCTCCGAACGAGATCACGGAGTTCCAGTGGATCCAGTACTTCAAGCAGGCGAATACGCCGTCGTACGTGGACTATTCACTGGTGGATGAAGCTATGAAGAAGCTTCAGATGGACACTCAGTGGCCTGAGCCTGAGAGTCGTATGATGAAGCTGCAGGCAGACATGGAGACGGTTCTCGACCGCTTCAACATTACGGATGTCGTGTTCGAGCACGAGCAGAGCCGTTTGGTCGGGTACCTAGCGAAGGCACTCGCCCCGTCAAGCTTCCGTGGCTCGATCGCCACCCGCCTGACGCTCAAGGAGAACAAGAGATTCAAGAACGAAGTCCTTCCCTTCTGTGCATGGGTTACTGGGCTCATGAAGGAGTTCATGACGTGGGAGAACGCCGTCCAGAATACCGGCGGAGGTTACCAGCAGCAAGGTGGTAGCGGTCGTGGAGGCGGCCGAAACGGCGGACGTGGTGCCGGAGGTGGTACCAACTGTGGTGCCGTGAATGCAATTGGTGGCCAAGGCAACCTTGGCGGCAGCCGTGGCGGAGGACGAGGCGGAACGCCGAATGATAACAGCTCTGCCGCTGGCGCAACGATGCCGTCGACTCGTGGATGCAGCGCCTGCCTCAAGTGCCAGTCCACCGAGCATCAAGTGCGAGACTGCCCGAATGTGAAGCCGGGAGAGGCTGTACAGCTTCTGCAAGCGTTGCGTACGCGTCGAGATGCGGCGAAGCCGATCAACGCGGGCCGCGTGACGGAAGTGACGTTGCCGGGTACTGATGCGGCGACGACCAGTGACACGACTGATCGTGGCACAACTGACGCCAACGTTGATGGACTCGCCGTGCAGGCTTTGTTGCTTGACTCGGGAGCTGATACGTCGCTCGTTGCACGTGGCGTTCTAGACGCACTCAGGCTGGCGGGTACGCCAGTGTTAATCGCGGCGATCAAGCCGCGCTCTCTCATGCCGATAGGCGGCAAGGTGCTCGTCGTGTCGCGCATGGCGACGTTCCGGGAAGTCGTGGTGACGACGTCAGCGGGTCCGCTGATGTTGCGGCACCTACAGTGCCATGTGGAGGAGTCGAACGGCCTGCTTGGCCTAACGGTTGGCCGGCCAATCATGAAGAGATTGGGCTACTCGACGGATGAGTTGCTATCCCGCGCGCGTGGCGTTCAGCCAGAATGGGAGCTCGCGGGAACTGACGAGCTTGGGGCCGAGACCCAAGCCGAGCCGACGGCATTTCAGCGTGTATGTCGTCTGCAAGCGAGTGCGCTGGACGCGCCGCCAGTGAATGCGGTCGATGTCGAGCGCTACGAGACACGCGCAGCGTCACCCAATATGGACCCGCAGGTCCTGAGTGACGTGATCGAGATCTTGGACCGGAAATTCGAGATCGCAACCAAGATGGGACTCAAGGTGGAGGGACGCACTAAGCTGAAAGGAATCCTGCGTCTCCGAGCTGACTGCTTTCGTGTCCAGTTCGGGCACGATCCACCCGTCCGAGTCGCGCCGATGCAGGTGCGACTTAAGCCTGGCGCGACGCCAACGAGAGCTTCGCCGCGTAGGTACCCGCCGAACGACCGTGAGTTCTTGGATCGTCACACGGCCGTGCTGCTTCAACACGGGTTGGTGTACAAGAACCATCGCTCACGCTGGGCGTCAGCGCCACGGATTGTTCGCAAGAAGGAGCAAGATTGGGACCCGTCTGCGGATCCGCGGATGACGGTTGACACCCGTGGAGTCAACGCGCGCACGGAGCCGATGCCATGGCCGATGCCGGTGTTGGAGGTCGTGATTGGAGAACTCGAAGGAGCGATGGTCTTCTTCGTACTGGACTGGTTCCGCGGCTATTGGCAGTTACCGCTGCATCCGGATTCGCAGGAGTTGTTCACATTCGTGACTCATCGGGGCATGTACACGCCAACGCGAGTACCAATGGGCGCGACGGACGCCGTCGAGTACTGTCAAGGCGTTGTCGAAGAGATCTTCGGGGATCTACTGGGAAATGGAATACTGGCGTGGCTGGACGACATCCTGGGCTACGCCCAAGACGAGGACACGCTCCTCGAGCTCTTGGATAAGGTGCTCGAGCGATGCGAGCACTTTGGACTGAAGCTGCATGCGAAGAAGTGTCAGTTCTTCACCACTGAAGTCAAGTGGTGCGGGAGAATCATCTCCGCCGATGGTGTGAAGCACGATCCCGAGAGAATCCAGGGATTGGTGGACATGAAATCGCCCCGAACAGCTGGTGAGTTGCAGCAGTTCCTCTGCGCTGTGAACTGGATGCGGCAGAGCATTCCAGAGTTCAATCGGCTGACCGCGCGTCTGTACGCGGTCCTTGAGAGCGCCATGAAGGCCGCTGGATCGCGCAAGAAGGCGAAGCTCAGTCGCTTCCTATTGGCTGATGTAGGCTGGGGCGAGGACGACCTCACCAGCTTGGCGTCTGTACGCGATGCGCTGGTGCACATGGTGCCGCTGGCCCATCCGAGCCCGACGGCTGACGTCTGCTTGTACACGGACGCCAGCCAAGACTACTGGGGCGCTATAGTGACGCAGCTGGAGCCTGGTCAGGTCCAACTGCCGCTTGGTGATCAGAACCATCAGCCTCTCGCGTTTCTCAGCGGCCGCTTCGTTGGAGCCGCTAGCCGATGGGCTACGATCGAGAAGGAAGCCTTCGCGATTGTTGAGGCGACGCGGCGACTCGAGTATCTGCTGTTACGACCAGGTGGATTTCACCTGTACACGGACCACCGCAACCTGGTCTATACATTCGATCCGGATGGCTCGGATGGCGCGATGGCGAGATACCAAGCTGATAAACTACAGCGTTGGGCGCTGTCGCTGATGTCTTTCAAGTACGTGATCGAGCACGTACCAGGAGAAACCAACGCTTGGGGAGATCTTCTGAGCCGCTGGGGTGCGGGTCCTGCGGTCCAAGATGAGCGAGGTGTCGTGCGCGTAGCGCGTCTCGCAGTGGTCGAGCGCGTTTCTCCCCTCGAAGACCCGGAGTTCGTATGGCCCTCGGAGGCCGAGATCAAGAGACTCCAGGAGCAAGATCGAGACGAGCAACCCACCGACGTTCAGTGGGACGACGATCGCCATCTCGCGACCCGCCCAGAGGGGCAAGTCTGGATTCCCGAAGGTGCAGTGAAGCTGCAGCAGAGGTTGTGTGTCGTGGCACATGCGGGGGCCGGCGGACACCGAGGAGCCAAAGCTACCGCGACGGCGCTTTCGGTGCTGTTCTATTGGAAGACGCTCGCAGCAGATGTGGCCACGTTCGTCAGCGAGTGTCTGCACTGCATGATCACGGCAGGCGGAAAGATTCCGCGGCCTTTTGGTGAGACACTGAAGGCCACCAGACCCAACGAGCTGCTTCACTTCGACTTTCTCACGATGTTGGAAGGCGATGGCGGGAACAAATACGTGTTGGTGTTAAAGGATGGCATGAGCGGCTACGTGGAGCTGGTCGCCTGCGCTCAGGCGACTGCTGACCAAGTCTATGTGAGCTTGGTCGACTGGTTCAAGCGGTTAGGCGTAGTCCAACAGTGGCTCTCTGATCAGGGAGCCCACTTCAAG
>MBAC02010350.1:0-11024 GCA_001712635.2 Nothophytophthora sp. Chile5
GCATGTAAAACAACCGAGCCAAAAACAGTGTGGCCCTTGCCACCGCTGCTCGCATCAGGTCTTGTCCGCCTACGGACGTCGCTCGTTGCATCGGATCGTATGTCGCCGAGCCTTGTTGGCAGATTAGCCACTCGCACTCGATTACAACAAGAGCGCTAGCACGTCCAACATGCTCCAGGCGACGAGCGTTACCGCATCTGAGCCACGAGGGATGTCGCGAGCTCCTGAACCATTTCCGCTGCTAGCTACCGCCCGGGTTGTGAGCCGCTACTGCCTTCCGGAAGGCGAGCTGTCCCGGGAGAAAGCTTCACAGACCAAAAAGTCTACCAAAAGTACCAAAACTTGCCAAAAAAAGTTATTTCTTGGTACCAAAAATCGTGCCAAAATTAGATAATTTGAAACTCAAAAACCCACGTCAATCCGGACTTAGGAGGTTAGGTACGGAACGCTAAGAGAAGTACCGTGTTTCTCCTCTAAGTACTAAGTCAAATCCCGCAACTCAATCATTAGATCAACATTGACGCTGTCGATCGTCAACATTGGCACCATTCAATTTCGAAGGTAGGGAGGAGGTGAAAAAAATGGGTGACGTAAGCCTAAATAGTGCCTGCGGTTTAAGATCCGTGTGCGAAGCACGCGGGCTTAAACCCAGGACCAAGCACGGCCACATCTCGCTCGGCCGGATAGGGTTAACACGCATTCTCAGGGGATTATTTTGGTTTAGCAGGGATATATTTTTAAGCATGCAACAACGATTTGGGGATTTGGTCGAGATGACATCCGTCCTTTAAGGGTTACGATTAGGAACGGTTAGCTGCAGTAATTTACAGGCTATGGTCTCTACATAATTCCTTACCAACAAAGTAGGAACCAAAAAGGTTACCAAAACATGTGAAACTCACTACCAAAAACACACCAAATATTTTGGTAACTTTTGGTAGTTTTGGTAACTTTTTTGGTACGGGGAATACGGTCCCAATGCATACCCTCACGGCCCAGAACGTGCGGTTCTTGGGAAACGGGGCGAATTGACGATGTAGGTGCGCAGTTCCTTGTTCAGATATTTGGTACAGTCAATACACGCAGCCATGCATCAACACGATTACTCTAATACATTGAATTCCATACAGCGGAACTTTCGGCCTCTCGGTTCACGTTATCAAGCGGGGTATGGGAGAGCACCAGCGCGAGAAGCGGTCACTCGTGCTGAGCTACCGAGACATGCCACCTTGGCCTCCTGTCAGCGAGCAGAAATCAATTTACTCAGACGCAGTCTGGAGCTCTTTATCCATTCACGTCAACGAAGCTGCTCGGTTGCACGGACGCTGATCACGGCGGAGTGGCATGGCTTTCCCCGGACCAGGACATTCATCTCGGAAAGTCTAACCGAGCATCTGGACTCGTCAAACCTTCATCCTTGGCCCCTGTACTCCAAGCCAGCGAGGCTGAGCAGCAGCACCGACGCCGCATCACGCACGGTCAGCAGCGGCCAAGACGGCACACAACATGACCAAACCCGGTGCATCGGCAACAGTTCCGGTTTTTCACCCGCCCACCATACCATTGGGCTCGCCTCTCGGCACCTTGTTCACGCCAAGACCCCTCGAACCGTTTGGCCCTAACCGGAAAGAACTTCCATTTCCCCCATGACTGTATTGTATGACGGACACTAAGCAAAAGCAGGACCACAAGGATTGCCCAGATTGTCGTGCCCAGATTGTCGTGTCCAGCGTACTGAAAACTAAGAACTATGTTTGTCAGACTAAGTACAGAATCTTGGAAGCGTCTCCTCAACCCAGAGCATGCACGATGAACATGCAGCAAACAAGGAGCGTTCCCGCCTCAGCTGGACCGTTCACGAGGCCACTAGTGGTGGAGCAGTATCCGCTGCTAGCTGCCGCTCGAGTCGTGAGCCGCTACTGTCTCCCTGAAGGCGAGTTATCTGACGTGACTCGGCTCCTTGATGCGTTCCTCGACGAGTTTTCCTGCAAGTGGACGCTTGCCGAGAGCTACAAGAAGACGAGCAGCTTGCGTCTAATGCAGTACATCGCTGCGCGGCAGCCTGCGACCGGAATGGATCCATTCTACGGTCGTTGGGTCTTCAATGCTGCCACGAAACTCGTGGTTTCGTGTGGGGACTTGATGGCGCTCCAGTGGCTGGCGGAGAGCTATCTCCCTGACGTGTTCATGACGGCAGCGGTGGAAGCTGCCGCCACGACCGGCTATCTGAACATCCTGGAGTGGCTTTTTGATCGGCACGGAGATCGATGCTATTGGGGAGGTATCGAGATGTGTGGTGCGTTGGAGAACAGTCACGCGGAGGTGGTGGAGTGGCTGCGCACGCATTCCGTTCCTCATGGGGAGTGCGTGTCAATGGTGTTGCGCTCCGCCGCAAAGGCAGGAAACCTGTCCGTTGTTCAGTGGCTTTGCGAAGAGTACAATTCAGATGCTGAAGACGCGTTCGTCCATGCGCAGAGAATGTGTCACTGGGCGACAGCGCGATGGCTGCTCGCGAATTGCGAGCTCCCAATTGGTAAAGTCAACTGGAATGCGGCCGCCGAAGATGGCGCGTTGGCCTACTTGCAGTTTGTGCATTCGCGTTTCCCACATGATGTACCACAGCGGTCGCCAGCGCTGCCGGCAGCCGGCAATGGGCACCTCGATGACCTCCAGTGGCTCCACTCTGAACTGGGAGTGGCGTTGACAAATTGGGTCATGTGGCTAGCAGCAGAGAGCGGCTGTCTTGGGTATACTCCGGTTTATGCGGCTGAGAACGGTCACCTTGAGGTCGTGAAGTGGCTTCGCAAGTACCGTGGTGAAATGGATGCTCGGCTCGCGATAGAGAGGGCGATCCTGCAGACCCGCGGTGCTTTATCTCCACGCAGAGCGTGTGGAAGCAGTGTTCAGACAATACAATGAAAAACTGAATTGGACTTGAAGGAAAAAATAGTTCAGTATTGCAATATGCGTGACTCCCGTAATAATTACTGCAATTACTCATTGATATTGCAAGGGGTTGTATCGGTGCAGTGGTGTGGAACTAACCCAACCACGCTGCAGCACCGGGTTCGAGTCCCGCTCCCATCAAGAAGCTGGTGGCTATCAGATTCCTGGCAGGGTTATTTTGCCATTAAAAAATGAGCCGGCGACGGCATTCGATAGTCACCAGTGGACATGGGTTTTGTTTTTTCTTTTTGTACCCTTCCAAAAATTAGGAGTTGAAACCTGTTTAAATTTTGTAGAAGCAAGTAAAACGACTAGCAAATGCAGATTTTGCCACCTCGTAGCGCTCACTCCGGAGAGCTCTGCATGTTGCCGCAACCAAGAAGAGAGGTGAAATCCCAAAGATCGCGATTAGCTCGGAGAAACACGAGCGTTTCGAAGTTCGCAGGCAGTAGGCGTGAGCGACGTGGTGTCAGGATTAGCTTGCACTGGGAGAACAGGCGCTCACAGCGATTGCTCGTCGGCGGGACCAGGCGAAGTAAATCTTGGTACTTGGCTGTCGGTGCGTGGCGTGGTCTTTTAGCCTGACGAAGTGTAGCCGTTGCGAAATCCACCTTTTCAGGCACCGTGATCTGGGCCGCAGTACTGACCGCAAATCTCGCTATAGCGAGCTCTTCAGTAGTCGATAGCGAACGGTCCGATATCAGCTTCACAATGGCATTCTCAAATGCCTGAGAGTGCACGATCTTCGCTGATGGCTTGAGGTACTCAACTGTCGCAGGGTACTTGGCGATGACAGCGTCGAACAGAAGGCGAACGTCCGCGAGATTGCGCTTCTCAGATTGGAGTTGCACACAGACGCTGTCCAGATCTTCGAGCTTCTCAACGAGCTGAACGATCTTGCGGTGAGAGCTTGAGCGTGGGAGTAAGTCCTCGACTGCAGCCACCATCTTGATTGCATCCCGAATCTCGACGTAGCGCGCTAGCATCGTGTAGGTCGACGACCACCTCGTCGCATTGGCCTTCATTGGCTTGAGTTCTGTGTACCGTGCGAGCTCCGCGCTATTGTTCGGGAGGCGGAGTTGAATGGAGAGTGCTTGAACTTGATCGATCAGAGCTTGATAGTCGTTTAGGTAGCGACACACCGCCAGATTAAAGCGGTGACTAGCGCACCCAACCAAGGGAACACCCAGCCGGGTGGCAATTGCTTGGTTCGTTGCACAGTTGTCACCGGTGACGAAGAGGACCATTCCAGTGTCTTTGGTGTAGACGTTTAGCACTGAGTCGATCATCTCGATGTGTGCGTCCGCCGTTTGGCCGTGCTCAGCATGCGAAAGAGAGAGAAGAGGCTGCTGAAGGCGTCCGTCTCGTTCGAAGATACCGTAGATTGCGACGAAATGAAGCGTTCCACAGGACCAGCCGTCGAACATGAGCCCAAACGAATCGCCCATTGCAGCTGAGATCTTCTCACCCACACGTGCGGCGACGTGGCGCATGTAGCGGAGCAGTGTCTTCGACGACACAGGGTCGACGGAGGCCAGGGAGCGTGTCAATGGGTCATCGACCTCGCAGATGGGTAGGTTACGAGCGATGATCCATTCCATCCACTTGTACACCTCCATGGTGCGCTGATCAACGAAGCCATGCGCTTGAAGTGTCTGGCTGCAGCTCTGCTGGCTCGCTTCAAAGGTTTGAACGTAGCCCGGATGCTTGGCTGCCAAATGGCTCATGAGATTGGTATAGCCCGTTCCTGGAGTCTGCTTGCGAATCTTGCCACATTCCTTACAGGAGAAGAGACCCCCGCCGCAGTCCGTGAAGAAATACTGCGAGATCGTACGCGAGCCGGACATGGTGCTTGGATGTCGGAATTGAAAATGAATGCGTGGATGAGAGAAGAACACCGTAGCGAGGTGAGCTGGCAATGCACTCCGGAGCCAGTCGTTCAAGCCATTCATAAGAGGCCAACCATCGATGCATTTCTTACGAACGGTAAAAAGTAAATATACTTATTACTTGGTCAATTGCGTATTGTACGGGTTATCCCGTTGTTCAATAATCAGTTATTCCGTCAATACAATACCAAAGTTATTATATTATAATTATTTTTTCCGATCTCTGTGTGGAAGTGTTCGCTTTCGGTGGAGATACCGTTTTCCACGCTCCTTGCTTGGAGTTGACGCAGTGGCTGCTAGTGAACTACGCCGAGCGAGTGAATGGTTACGAATTGGAGGTGCGGCGTTGGAACTGGGGCTTTAACGAGTGATGCCGACAAAGTAACCTGCAGCCTGCCGCACCAACCGAAGTCTCGGAGCTGAGTAGTGTTTAGGACATTGTGTATGAAACTACAGTGCTACTGGCCAGTTCACAAATGGAGAAGGATCCGACCTGTTCATTGGCAACGTGTGTGGAGGCAAAGGCAAGACCCTTGACGCCCATAAAGTCTACGTTACCTCGAGTAAACCGTATTAGGTACTTCGAAGTGTGTGTTAAAGGGGAGATATATGATGTGTCAGCAAATCTTGGCACGAGAAGGGCATCTACATCGGGAGACAAATCGGTGGAGTTGGTGCTGCTGAAGATAATCAAAGGCGATCGCAACTGGACATAAGTCATGGACCTGTTTTTTCTACAATGATCTCAAGATGCGAGGACAGGAGCGCACTCAACGGATGCGGACATTCGTCTGGGATCGCACAACGAACGCCCTGCAGTTCGATGTGTCACCATTTTCGACTGACACGACTGACCAACGCCGAGGGGCTGTTTATCGGACGTCAAGTCCGGCCGCGAAGTACGCTCTGCACGAGCTCCTGCTTGAACTTGCTCCAGTGTTCGTCGCGCTGGATTTGCTCCAGCAAATTGTTACTACGTCTCCCCGGCAACGGGAGGTGAAGGCGTGACGCCAGTGTGCCCTTGGTCCGCGTGAATCGTCGGGTGTTCTGAGGTGCAGAGACGACGTCTGTAGCCGCGATGACCTGCAGATTGCGATGCAGTCGCGCTCGACTGGGCAGAGATAAGGTCTGCGTGAGATCTGCGGCCGAAAGAAACATCAGCTCCGTCGTGGCAGCTGACACCAGCGCTGTCTTGGCGCACGCCACACCACGAGCGCCGTCCTGATTCTCCAATCGCGACTGCCGCGGCGGGATCCACGAAGATGACGCGCAGAAACAGTCGCCACGGCGTAGCGCTTTTGCCAGGGGCTGCGAAGACACTCGACGTCTCAGAGGATCTGTCTGCATGTTTGCTCTGCTCTCATTATCATCAGTTTTGATGTCAAGTCGCCGGAGTTCACGGAGCTTACGAGACACGAAGTCCTGCGGTAGGAAGCCGTGGAACGCCTCGTTGACCTTTTGGAACGCCACCGGACTGCCTGCAGCCTCCAATTGCGCGAAAAATACACGTCCACTTTGAGCCCGATCCTCTTGATGCTGCGTCACAGCGAGCGCGCCACTGAGAGCGAAGGAGACTGAAAGATTGGGCGGCGCCGGCAGACCGCAAGGGGAGAGTTCACATAGCTCTCCCTCCCGCACAACCAGCAGTCCGTCCACAAGCTGGCCTTCACAACACACAGCTCTGGAGCCCACAACTTTAATAGGTGTTGCCTGCAGCACAGAAGCCCCAAGGTACATTGATCAGCAAGAGAGGGAGGGAGAGATCTCGTAGACTGGACGTACTCGAAGGGCGAGCTTCCGGATTTCGTCGATGGACAGGCCATTAAAGAGCGACGTCCTTGTCAGGAACCAAGCAGTACGCTCTTGCTACGGAATGAACAAGAGTGTGAGGCGAATCGCCACGGTTATAACGTAAGGATGGCTTGAAGAAGAGGTTAACTCACCTCGGCAAGACGTTGCGCTTGGTCGATTCGATGCCATTGCCGCCAAGACAGCGCTCCGATCGCACAGGTTTCCGTCGTTACGGCCG
Source organism: Nothophytophthora sp. Chile5 (assembly GCA_001712635.2). Classification (NCBI taxonomy): domain Eukaryota; phylum Oomycota; class Peronosporomycetes; order Peronosporales; family Peronosporaceae; genus Nothophytophthora; species Nothophytophthora sp. Chile5. Next base: position 6,865 of record MBAC02010350.1, read on the forward strand.
AGTACATGCTGATCAGAGCCAATTACAAAAACGAATGAGAGGTCAATGCAGGGTTGAGACCGTTCACTACATATCAAGGTGGCGAACCGTGGCGCGTCTGTAAGGTTGCCTTGGAGACCGAAGACGGCGCCGCGGTTGAGTTCACACAGCTCCAGCTGTGATCGCTGCCACTCGTAGCTCATGGACCGAGGCTGCAAACCACAAAACGATTCCCACGTCGTCGTCTGCCGCTCTTCCGTGTCGCCTTTTCTGTGGGATTCCTGGATTTCTTGCCGTTCATTGCGCTCTTCCTGGGGTGACGGCTGGAACGTCCCACCAGTGGCCTTACTGATAGTCACACAGCCTTGGAAGATGAAGAAGAGCGAGCCATCTCCAGGAGAAGCGGTAGGATCTCCATCCTGCTCCAAGAAGATTGGCGTGTCTGCAGGCAACGCGTGATTTGGACTCATCACGAGCTCGCGACACAGCAACTTGCAGACTTCGGGACGCAAGGCCGCACAGATTGGGAACTGCTGTTGCATGAAATCCACAAGACACTGCATGTCGCTGTCACTTCTTTCGTCACTCGGAAGTCGCGCCACAGCTAGACTACGTTGGAGTTCCCAGTCGGCGAGTCCACCTCCTGCTTCGTCCTCGTCAATAGCAGCATCTTCCCTTCCCTGTCGACTCAGCTCAGCTTCTGTGACAAGGTTTTCAGCGTCAGCTCCAGCTTCCTGGTCCTCTGAATCGACGATGTCCTTCGAATTTGTCGGCCTCCCCGTATTCGAAGACGCACTGGACTTGTAGAGCGGCTCGGCGCTGTATCCTACGTATTCCCCCGTCGACGCGGTCCAGTTACCGACTCCTCTGCCTCGATGTACGATCACGTAGTCCAGTGCTGCCTTCTCAAAGTCGCCGTTCTTGCGGTACGCTGCGCCACGTTGGCGGTAGAATTCGATCGGCGTCAAATTCGAGAGCGATGCTTGTCCACGGTCCTTCGACGCTTGACTAGCGTCGATGGCAGACGAGAAGTAGACTATAGCTTGTGGCACCTTCTCGGCCCGCATGCAGAGGTTGCCCATGTTGAAATAGGCGAAGGCATGTGGGCCATCCGAGAGCGCCTGCACCTGTTCGTAAGCAGCCAAAGCAGGCGCAAACTGACCCGTACGTTCGAGACACACAGCTAAATGGAAGTATGCCTCGGCATCCGCCGTCTTCGCCGCTGTCAGCTTCGTATAGAACTCAATAGCACGATCATATTCGCCGTTCGCACGAGCCTGGAACGCCCGTATTCGTAGTCGTTCTGTGGCATTCACCGACGCTGCTGTAGCCCCACGAGCACGGAACAGCAGAGCGAAGGGACCGGTCAAAACGTCGGCTTTGCTGGCGTTCTCTCGTAGTTCCACACTTCGACCAAGCAGCGGACTCACATACTCCTCTTGCTCTCGCTCGCGACGAGCAGCTTCTTTGATGGCTGTATGAGCTCCTTGCGACGTCAAAGGCACCTTCAGTTTATGCAGTTGCCGCTTGAAGCTTCGACTCGTAGCCGGTCGCTTGGGTACTTTGAGGTCGCAGTTCGACGGCGCAGATTCTCGGGCGGTGGCTGGTCTTGACGGCGGGCGAAGGCGGGGAGTCTCCGTGTGCTGCGTCGCCGTCAGAAATGCCCAGTTTGCGGTGTTCGGGTACGCTAGGCTAGGCCGCGGTCTACGATACGAAGATGCCAAGGCTCCTCGCGACGACGCTGATGCTACTGCAGTATCAGAGAGCACCTGCATCGACGACAGACGGACCGAATAGACGTCGGAAGCTAACGGCGGGCCGATCTCACGCGTCTCCAGCATCATCCGCCTCGCTTCTGGCGTTGAGGAGGCTCGAGCGGCTTCCGAACACCACTGACTATGACTATTCTTAGCGCTTCCAGACTGGAAAGAAGGTGAGGGAGATGGCATGGCCGCCCCCATCCCGACCACCGCGGCTGATCACGACGAGGACGCGCTTGAGAACGCTGTGTGGCACGAGAAGCACGGGCTCTCAGGCTCGTCACCGTTGCCAGCGATCTCTGGCTTGCTCTGTTGTCTGCGCAGTCGCTGTCTACGTGGGACCTGTGTGCTCTTCCCATGCGTCGTCTTCTTGATTGCATACTGGAGTCTCCCGTCGACTGTGGGGTCTGGAGCCAAGCGTGCCTTCCTCGTGCTGGCGCTCGTACCTCCTGGCATCTACGCGGCTCTGGCTCTGGTCACCGTATTGCTCGTCTATTGCTCGCAAGTCGCTGCTGATGCGGACAATGCACGGGCAGCTCATCGCTATTTAAACGCACAGACTCAACTCAATAAGATCGCCGTGACTTCAGGTCAGTCACAGCAACAGCAACAGCAGAGCTTCCCAGGTCGCTTCGCGTTGTTCCTGGAAGCTGCTCGAACAGGCAACACCCATACAATTCAACTGTGTCTTGGCAGTGGCCAACACGTGGATGAAGTCGACCATCTGGGACGTACAGCGCTTCATTGGGCGGCGCTTTCAGGAGCCGACGAGGTCCTGTCCCTACTACTGCGTAGCGGAGCTTCCATCGACCAGCAAGACACGTTGGATGGCCTCACAGCGCTGCACTACGCCGTCTACTACGGTCACATCAAGAGCACGAGGCTGTTGGTGGTCGCAGGAGCTTCACTCACCCGCGCCGACAATAGGAAGCTCAACCCGCTGCAATTGGCCGAGATGGCCAGCCTCAAGCTGGCAAGTGTACAGCCCACACATCAGATGCTCATCAAGTACCTGCGTGGGGCCATGCGGGATGACGTCACGCCACCGCTGGAGCACGTAGCAGGCCTCACGGTGCTTCACCTGGTCGAAAGGCAGGTTCACAACCTCCCGCAGGTCGAATAGTCACATACGGACAAGGTTAAAGGGGAGAGAGAAGAGATAAATACACATATTATGCAGTGCGCGGGCGTTTCCGCTGTTCGCCCCTAAGGCATGAGCCGAACACTAGCATTAGACAGAGCTCCGGCGTAGCTGCTGCCGGCCTGCGCAGCCTCCAGACTGCCGTAGGACGCGATCTCGAAGTCGTACATGGCGTTCGGGATGTGCTCGATGCTCTGGACGGCCGTGAGGATGTGGAGCAGCGCGTTCTGCAGTGCCGCCTCCGTCTCCCCCGCACACAGCTCTCGCTCCTCTATAGTCAAGTCAAGTACGACAGTCAGACACTGTCGTTATCCGTTCCAAAGGGCGAATGCAATACGTTACCATGCGATGCAGCAGGCGAAGACGTGACGGTCACTGGCAATAGCCACTTCTCGAAGACCGTCTTCTCCTCATTCGACATCAAGCCGAACAGCGCCTTCTTCACCTTCCGCTCGAAGAACGAGACCACGAGGAACCCGCTATTGGCACCACGGACATTGCTACCGGTCGACATGTTCGGCTGGCCGTACGGCGCCATCAGGCTACTGCCACCGCCCAGGAGGTAGCTGCTAGCGCCACCTCCCAACGCCACCGTCTCCTCGAACACGCGCACGGCGTGGTCCACCTTGCGACTGACGTCACCGACCGCACACAAAGCGTACGTGACGTTCGGGAAGGCCTGGCACGTGGCTTCGCTGGGTCGGACTGGGCCAGGCGCCCGTGTGAAGAGGATGGTGTGCAGCAGACACGTGACGGCGTCGCCCACGTCCTCCGCAGCCACGGGGATCTCGTCCAGAAGGTGCTCGCGCCAGGATAAGGTGGGGGTTCCGCTTGCGCCGGCGCCCAAGGAGCTGGAGGTGAGGCCGGTCGTCGCCAGCATGATCGAGAAGTGTGCTTGAGTATTCTCTGGTTTGCGGAATGTCACTACAATGGGGTTGCACTTGAGTGACATAGATGATTACGTTTCATGTCATTGAGAATTGTAACGTAGCCCAGCGATTTTGCGCCAGGCAAATAACGTGGTATATCCGATTTGCGCACAAACGCATGCAACCGGTAACCACACGTTATTCCAATTATGCCCTTCTCAATTCGAACTCTGAACCAACACCTCGATATATCCCTAAGTTGCCATGAGATACAAAAGTACCATCATGGGCATAGGAGACATACCGTTTTTTTGCTCGGGTCGATGCGTGCGAGCAAGCTCACGCGCAACTAACAACCTCGGAGTAGGCATCTCCGGGCACTTGGACTCCAAGAGCCCAAGTGAGTAGGTG
>MBAC02010360.1:0-37761 GCA_001712635.2 Nothophytophthora sp. Chile5
GAGGGAGGGAGGGGCGCTGGAGGGGAAACGCGCGCTTGGTCCGAGCGGTTCCGCTTTGAAATCACGGTGCAAGCGCCGCGCGCCGCCGCTCCACGAAGATAAACCTATTTAATCGCATATTGATCGCGGCGGTATGAGATGAGAGAGGTTCAGCCAGAACACCTTGAACCGAACCAAAGTGTGAGCGTCCACATAGTGATCAGATGGTCGCTGCTCTATTAGCACTTGGCATGTCACGGGGAATGGCGGTAGCCCGGAAGAGGTGGCTTGTGTGGCTCGGAGACGTGGTGGCGCTGCTTACGAGCGCGGGCGCTTGCGTTGAATGTGCTCCGAAGAGCCGAGTTCCAGGCAGCGCTCGTAGGCGGCCCAGATCGAGTCAGCGATGACGGCGCGGAAGCCGTTCTTCTCGGCTCGGTAGAGCCCAGCGGCGGTGGTGCCGCCCGGGCTTGTGATGTTATTGCGAAGCACCACGGGGTGCACGTTCTCCGACTGCATGTATAACGCCGAACCCAGCATCGTCTGCTGCACGAGTTTCTGTAACGTGAGAAGGAGAAGAAGGGCGTCAGTTCCGGTCGAATGCATACGGCGGTCAGACCTGCGTGCATCGCGTACCGTAGCAACTGGGCGAGAGAACCCCATGTGTACACCAGCGTCGATCATCGCCTCGGCCACGAGGAAGAAGTAGGCTGTGAAGGTAAGGCATCGAACGAATGCGCATTCCAGTTAGCATTGCGAGCATAGCCAAGCGGGGAATCAAACGCACAAGATCTGAACGCACCTGGTCCAGAGCCTGAGAGCGCAGTCGCCATGTCCAACGCATTCTCGTCATCGACGAACACCTACATCAAGAAAGCACCACAAACCGCCATTAGGCTTTGCCTGATACGCAACAGTCCGAGTGTAAATCTCAGCACATGACGCACCTCAACGCCAAATGATCCCAGGATAGCCTTGGTCAGATCATGCTGGACGCTCGTAACCTCCCCGGACTGGGCCCAGACCGTCGTGCCCTCGCCAATCATGGCCGGCGTGTTGGGCATCGTACGGATGACGTGACTATCTTCGCCCAGGATCATCTGCAGTTGCTTGATGCGCGGACCTGCGACCACAGAGATGACCAGCGCCTCGGGGTCCATAGCAGCCTTGACATTCCGTAAGACCTGCAGGTGCACACCACACAACGGCGTTAGAGGCAAGTGGCATAATGCTTTCATCACTGCAACAGTGAGATCCCGCGTACATCATCCAGCACTTGGGGCTTCACAGCCACCAGGATGACGTCAGCGCCCTTGACGGCCGAGCTGTTACGGGAGCACGTGGCAACGTCCATCGTGTCGTACTTCTTGCGCATCGCTGGGTTCGGGTCCGAGACCATCACCTTCGAACTCGGGATGAGTCCCTCGGCCAGCATGCCCGTGAGAATGGCCTCGGCCATATTGCCGCCGCCGATCACTGCTAGACGGCTGAGCTCCACCACGGGCTTATTCTCGCCGTCATCGTCGCTGACTTGCTGTTTCTTCTCGTGCGACCGCGCGAATGGACCTTTATCGCCGCTGGATAGGCGAGCAACTCCCCCCAGCGAGGCTGCGGGCTGCAACCACGCATTGGTGGCGCGCGCGGCTGTCAGCAGCAGTGGCGAGCGGCAAGCAGATGCACGGGACGCTGCGAGCCGCGACGCCTGTCTGGCTAGCGCTGAGGGGCGCAGCTTGGTCGCGAGGAACTGCATGGTGATCGAGAGCGGAGGTGGGGCGGCGGCAAAAGGGGGAGTGGGTGGTTCAAGGTGCCGAGTTGCAGTGCAGCGGTTACTGTCTCGATCTTATCGTTTGGTTCCACCTGCAGGATTTAATATTGACGGCGTTGTGGCGACGCCAACGTGTGTCTTTTAGAGAGCTAATTTGGGTTTGTTTGTCGTTTGTAGCACCTGCAATAACCAATTTCAACAGTTCCGTTATGGTTGAATTGAGAGATTATCCGGCGAGGTGGATGGGCGAGTTCAAAACTGGCGGCAACAAGATCAAAATGCGAGGACAGGTATGTGATTCCAGCGCGAGGGATCCGCGTACGAGGCTAAACGACGACACTAACATCGTGATCTGCAGTTGGAATTGACGCCGACGTATGCCGCGCAGATGGACGGGAAGATCCTGGGGAACGCGCGCGCAGTGGGCGACGTGGACGGCGACGGCGCCACGGAGCTGCTCTTCGGCTCGCTCACGGGCACGGTGGCCGTCTTCAAGGTGTGAGGTTGCTCGCCCAAGTCCCGTCTTGCCTTTAGAGTCGCTGACGCTGGCGCTCGGCTGGAAATGCTGGTGTGCAGATTGTGGGGGACCGCCTTGCGCAATGGCGACGCTGCGAGGTGGACGGCTCCGTCACGTCCATCTGCTTGGACTCTTCTATCGCAGAGGATGTGAGAATCCGTGCTTATGTGGGAGGCAGTTAGTGCGGCACGATTGTAACACGACCTCTCGTTGCTGTAACGACTGCGCAGACGCGGATCGTGGTGGCGACGGCGGAAGGAACATGCTCCGTCTTCCGCTCGGTGGATGGCGTGGATGTACTCCAGCTTTACTCGGAGTTTGTAAGGAAGACGATCGCTCTTTTGTGTTGTGCTGCTGCTACATATGAAGTGAACTGAGCTAACTGACTGTCTGCTGCTGCTTTCTCTTTGTGCGTTTCCACCAGAGCGTTGCGCTGAATATCTGCGACGTCGTGCAGTTGAATGGCGAATTGCTTATCGGTACATGCGATGGGCGCGTGTTTGTCTACCGCAACAACATCGACGGGGTGAGCGCCTACTTCCTTATGGGCCATCGTCCAGTTATGGTTGCGACTTCTTTTGACGGCGTCGTGCTCTGTAGTCTGCAGGTTACACGCAGTTCACGCAGTTCGAGATCGCTGGCGAGATCGAGTCGCTGCTGGTGCTGCAAGAAGCATCGCCAGATTCTGACGGATCACCCCAACTGCTGGCTCGTTGCATCTCCGGAGAGGTTTTCCGTGTGAGCGACAGCCACGTGGAGGGTACGCCTGACAAGCGAGATATCGTGCTATGGAATGGTGCGGTTCATGACCACGACGACGTCACCTTTGTGGCGTGCAACGTGGAACTGGGCGGCCAGAGAGGCATGTCAGCGCATGCGTCCATAACCGGCTTGCTGTCGCTATTCTCTTCGTCGTGGGGGAGGCAATGGGACGTGCAGGTGAGCAAAGCAAGCGAAGGTTTCGTTCGTGTTTTCTACTGGATATCATATCTAAGTGCGCGCCTTACGCCCTTCGCTCTAGCTGCCGGAAGCTGTGGTGAGCGCCGACAAGCTCGAGATGTCAGAAGCAACAACGGGAGATCGACAAGACGCGGTACGTGGAGCAATCCACTGGGCGAGGCATCACATACAGCCTTAGCAAGCGACCAACATGTATGCGATGGGATTGTGGGTTGTAGATCGTCGTTTGCACTTGGAGCGGACAGCTGTACGCCATCCAGAGCGAGCGTCGACTGGTGCGCTTCCGAATGCTCCAACCTGCCAGCTCCATGTTTTGCGGTATGCCCATGCTAGCGATTCCTCGGAAGTCAATGTAGGGTGACTCACTGAAGGTGGTTTGGCCGTCTGGTGGGAGATAGTCGGCATACGCGACGGCTCTGGACAGACGGACCCCACTGTTGTGGGGATCAGCACCTCCGGAACGATCTACGTCTTCCGTGACGTGCAGGAAACGTTGGTGCGCGGGCTGCAGGACTCGACTCTGGTGCGTCCGCTCCTCGGATCGGATCCTCCTTGCGAATGGCGTTGCAACTGACAACCGTGGCTTCATTGTGAATGAATGCGTGTGGTTGCCAACTGCGCTTCAGGCGGATAAAGTGAGGCAAAGCGCACTGTTTGGGCTCATGGACACGCCTGACAAGCGGCAAGCAATCATAGAGAAGCTGCGCAGTACTTTTCCGTCGTCGGCGTCTGCTGCTTCGACAAAGATGCCGAGCAGCCCCACGGTGGAAGAGCTCATTCATGCGATGCTAGCGACTCCAGTGGAAGCGTGAGTGGGCTCCGTCCCTCACGAGCAAAGCGATCGACTGGCCAATGTATCTACTATTACTGCTTACTTTATCGATCCTGCCGGTAGTACGGGGGATCATCCTTTGTTCTCGTGGTGCTGGTCGCTCCTTGCTCGCCAGTCTTGCTGGCTGCTCACCAGTTCTGCATCTGATAGGCGTGCTCCACGAGACTGGCCACAGTCTCGGGGCCACGACGCAGCAGCTCCTGCGCGAACTCGCCCACATAGCTGAGGTGGAAACTGACGTCCGAGGACTTGCCGGCGTTCAGCTTCCACGAGGCGTCGAAGGCGCGGAAGGCGACGCAGTAGAGCTCGAAGAAGGCGATGGGGTCTTCGAAGAGCCGCCAGAACGGGCGCTCGGCGCCCAGACATCCGCCGTCCTTCAGCTGCAGCAGATCCGCCAGCAGGTAGGCCAGCTGGGCGCTCACCATCGCATACGAATACGCGTCCGGGCCGCTCTGGTCGTTGAGAATGGGCAGCGCCACTGTGCGGTGCACCTCGTGGAAGAAGACGAGGCACTGCAGCGGCAGGAGGAACTGCAGCTCGCGCATGGGGTCGCCGTAGCGGAAGCCCAGACGATCCCAGTCCGGGCCGCTGAGCACGAACGGCTGCTGCTCGAAGCAGGACGTCCACAGCCTCTGCAGGAGCTCGGCATGCTCGCGGGTGCCGGCTTGAAGCGGAGCCTTCATGGCGCCCACGAGTTTAGCGAGTTGCGCCAGCGACGCCGCTGTGGGAGGAGCGCTCCCTGTCGAAGCGCCGCCTCCCACGGCCGCCACCACCACCTTCTCCCACATCTGCGCCGAGTGCTTTTGCAGCGTCTGCGCCACGACTGAGCTCTTCATCTTGGACGCCAGCGCCTTCTTCACGCCGAACAACACGCTGCTCACGTCCGGCTGCTGCGCCGGCTGTGGCATGGGGAAGCCAGTGTCGCCGCCGCTCGAAGACTTCGCTTGCCAGTGGAAGAAGGCGCCGAACTGACGGTCCTCGGGCACGTCCACGAGGTCGTCAACGGCCGCGCGAGGAGTCTTCCCACCGTCATCGGCCGACAGCTGCAGCACCTTCACGTGGATCTCGCCGTCGCTCGTGGCGGGCAGCACGCGGTTCTCGTCCGTGAGGTCTCGCCAGCAGTAGGACGCGCCCGAGGAGGAGGGCAGCGCCACTTGCAGGCGGAAGTGGTAGCTCCCCTCGAAGGGGAACTTGCGCCGCAGCTCCGCCAGCGTGGGGCGCGTCGACAGCAGCAGCGACGACGCGAAGTCCTCCAGCCGATCCTCCCCGCCCTCCAGCAGCATCTGCTGGAAGAAGTAGCGGCACAGCACGCCGCACTCGCCCATGGGTCTCGTCGTCTCCCGCTTGGCGCCGATTGAGAGTGACGGGTCGACTTCACCACTGTCCCCACATATTTTGGCCCACCACTGCAAATACGCGACGTTAATTGGCCAAAAGGAAGACGCAGAAGGTGCCATTAACGACTCGTATTCGCCCAAATTAAATGGGTGAAAACAACGGAGCGATGCTATTGGTGCAAATACTGTTCGTGCAGTTGAAAGTCTTCATCCGTCATTTCCGCCAAAGTGCAATCCCGCATTCCGCATTCCGCAATTCCGCGAGAAAGAGCCTTGTTCGCGTGCGCCTTGTGGCTGGCGGGAGGCCGCAGGAGATGGAGGACGAGTGGGACGACGCGCTGCTGTCCGAGATCGCGGCGCTGGAGTCGCGGCATTTACAGAGCTCCAGCAACAGCAATAGCAAGGGCAACAGTAATGCGACTCCAGCTGCCGCGCTCTGGAGCTGCAAGTCGTGCACGCTGCAGAACGCGGCCGAGCGGACATCGTGTCTGGTGTGCGGCACACTTCGAGGTCAGTTGTTCCCTCCCTCAGTTGCAGCAACTGCCTCGACCAGCACCAAGAACAAACGGACGGTGCAGTCCACCATTTCGTTTGGCGGGACAGTGGCTCCAGCTGTGACGGCGGCACCGCTATCACCACGGCCGCACGAGCAGCGCTCGGTCATGCCGCGCAATCCCAACCCAGCAGTGAGAAGCTCTCAGCAAACCGTCTTAACGTCAGCACCAGTGGGCTCGGGACTCGTTTTGACTACCAATCGAACGGCAGTTGAAGCCAGAGACGGCGGGACTCCGGGTCCGTTGACGATGACGCTGTCGCCTGTGCAAATCCCGCGACGAGCAGCAGGTGAGGACGCCCAGGCCAAGACCCGCTACCTGGACGTGATGAACCGCTCCAGCTTCCCGGAGATCGACTTCGAGGCGGCGCAACAGTTCGTGTACCCGACGAACTACTCGGTGCGCGACTACCAGCTGGCGATTGCCGAGAAGGCGCTGTACCACAACACGCTCGTGTCGTTGCCCACGGGACTGGGCAAGACGCTGGTGGCTGCCGTGGTCATGTACAACTTCTACCGCTGGTTTCCCACGGGCAAGATCGTGTTCATGGCGCCCACGAAGCCGCTGGTGGCGCAGCAGATCCGCGCCTGCCACGAGATCATGGGCATCCCGCTGGCCGACACGGCCGAGCTGCAGGGCAACGTGCCTCCAGCTACACGTCGCGTTCTCTGGCGCTCCAAGCGCGTGTTCTTCTGCACGCCACAAAGTCTGCAGAACGATCTTCGCCGTGGAGTGTGCGCGGCTGAGAAGTTCGTGTGTGTGGTGGTGGACGAAGCCCACCGAGCCACGGGCAACTACGCGTACTGCTGTGTGGTGCAGGAGATCGAGGCCAGGACGCGCTTTTTCCGCGTACTGGCGCTGTCGGCCACGCCCGGCGCCAAGTTCGACGTGATCCAAGACGTCGTGAACAACTTGCGCATCTCTCACATCGAGAGCCGCTCGGCTGACGACGCCGACGTGAAGAAATACACGCACGCGCGACAGGAAGAGGTGATCGTGTGCCATCTGGGGGTGCAGATCACTCAGGTGAAGCTGCTCTTCCTCAAGTGCTTCCAGCGAATCGTGCATCGCCTCTCCACGGGCAACATCATCCAGTATCGCGACCCGGAGAAGCTCTCCAGCTGGTATGTTCTGCAGGCACGCGAGCGATTCCGTAAGAGCCCAAACTACAGCTCCAACCGCAGCGCCGAGAGCGATTTGGCGCTGTTGGTGAGTCTCTTGCACGCGAAGAACCTGCTCACAGGCCATGGGCTCAGCAGCTTCCGTGAGCAAATCGTCAACTGGGTGGAGGAGCGACAAGCTGGGCGTATGTCGTGGTCCAAGAGGGAGATGCTTCAGTCCTCGGAGTTCCACGCACTCGAATTGAGCCTGGCGGTGACAGCAGGAGCTAACGATACAGCTCCCATCTCCACCAATGCTGCAAGTCATCCGAAGTTGACAAAGCTGCGCGAGGTGCTGCACGAGCACTTCCAACGCCACGCCGCCGGGAATTCCAGCACGCGCGCCATTGTGTTCACGCAGTATCGTGCTAGTGTGGTAGAGATTGTGGCACTGCTGCGTGCGCTATCACCACTGATTAATGCGCAGCCCTTCGTGGGCCAGGGTGCGTCGGGAAAAGCCAAAGAGAACAAAGGTCAGTCGCAGAAGCTGCAGCAGGAGATTGTGCACAAGTTTCGGCAAGGCGAGTTCAACGTGCTGGTTGCAACGTGCATCGCTGAGGAAGGGTTGGACATCGGCGAAGTGGACCTCATCGTATCGTTTGATGCACTCACGTCGCCCGTCCGCATGATCCAGCGTATGGGGCGGACGGGACGGAAGCGCGTGGGGAAGGTCATCATCCTGGTCACTGAGGGCGATGAGGAGAAGAAGCTTGCACGAAGCGCGTCGGCCGCGAAGACCGTGAGCCGTGCGCTCACGACCTTCAAGAACAAGTTCACGTACTCGAAATGCCCGCGGATGCTGCCTTCCGGCATCCGCCCGCAGTTGAGCGAGTTGGCGATGAACATCCCGGTGTTTCATGCGTCTCAGGTGGCCGGCAAGCAGTCGTCATCGTTTGCCTCAGGCGGTGGCAGGGGGCAAGGAGGAGCCGCGGGATGGTGGGAGCTCAACGACATTGAGAAGGCGGTGGCGGCGACAAAGTACTTCCCGCCGAACTTCGCTGCAACTCATAGAAACATGCTATTCCCAGTTATGGCTAGTCGGCAGCATTTGCTGCGACGACATCCACGAGTCGGAGGGCGAACTCGGCGCAGATTAGCAGGTCCCCGGCAGGTGATGGGGCATTCCCTGCGGTCTCTCGTTCTGCAGGGTCTGGTGCGGAAGATCAATGGGGTTGAGGATGTACCGGATTCAAGCTCGGATGAAGAAGACGATGGGAAGGTCATCGGGGCGCTAAGGAGAAAGTCTACGGTCGCGTCTGAGCGAAACAGCGAGGCACAACCGCACACATTCGATTCGAAAGAGCAAAAGCTTCGTCGTGAAACAACATGCTCAACGGTTGGAAGTGATCATCGAAGTTCTGACGGTGATACGACCGGTGTTCGTGGCGATGATGACCGTGACGTGTCACTTACCGCTGCGGACGAGTCGGTGGATAGCATCGACATGCACTTCAGTCCTCAGTTTAACGAGCCTGTGCCAGATCCGACACCTGCCGACCAAGAGCTGGGAGGCGGACCCTCAGGATCGAACAAACGCCAGCGGGGAAGCTCGGTTCCTCCGCTGGCACCAGTGTTGAAGAAGGCGAAGATAGCGACCAGTGACCAGGCAGCGGCTGCGACACCACTGCCGACACCACTGCCGACACCACTGCCGACACCAGTGCAGAAAAAAGCAACGAAAGCGGTCGGTGACCAGGCTTCCCCTCCTGCAAAGCAGCGTTTGCCCAATGGATTACCTTCAGCCAGCAAGAAAGCAAAGGCCAAAAAGAAGAACTCAACAGACGGCGGCATCGGTGACCATCAACGGATCAGTGCCGCAGACCTCGAGAGGGGGGAGCGACTGCTAGAGCAGCTCCAGCACTTGGTGTCTATGTCGGCGACGTTGTCTTCCAGCCTTTCGCTCGAATCCCCTCCCGCTGATCCTACCTCCAGCTCCACGACGATGCCTCAACAGCAACCTCCCCCTGATGGAGACAATAGCGCTACCGAGTCGCTCAGTCAACTTCCAACGTTCCCTCGGCTTCGTAGCACTCGACGGTTGCAATTCGATGCAGCAGAAGCGCCAGATACGCGCAAGGAGAATTGCATTCCAAAGCCGCCGCAACGCAAGCTTCCAAATCCGGTGGTACCGCCTCCACCTTCGGAGCCCTCAGCGAAAGCAGAGCTAGCCTCAGAGGCGAAGGACTCCGCGAGCCTGGCAAACGATGACGTCCCAGTCTACTCGTTTGCGCTTCTGCCATCGTACAAAAAGGAACCGGAAGATCCTGCTGAGTCTGAGCCGGGATTGCCGAACGAGGACGCCGTGGTGGAAGTCGAACCTTCCGTTTATTCCTTTGCACTGCTCCCTCCTCTCAATGGCGACCCAGTCATCGTACCAAGTAAGCCGAGGCGGTCACTGGCGTTGAGAATAGTGGAATCGCAGCAGGAGGATTCTCAAAAGGCTCAAGACGCCCCAGCTGTCGATGTCGCTGTTGAAGCAACCCAGATTAAACCTGCAGTCGGGGCGGTGGCGGAGAGTAACCCTGGTGTCGTTGATCTCACAGACGAGGAGGCTCCTCGTAGAGCGACTGCGTTGGGGCCCGTACCAGCAGCTCCGCGAGACGAGACGCCACAGCTGCCAGCCCACGTTGGGCGGAAGGAAAGCAACGCTGAGGAGGCAGAGGACGAAAGCTGCTCCATTTGCCGCGAGAGTGAGTCGTATGACGACGATCCGATCGTGTTTTGTGACGGCTGCAGCGTGGCAGTGCACCAGTTTTGCTATGGAATCCGGGTTGTACCGAGTGGCAAGTGGTTTTGCGAAGTGTGCGCAGAGGCAAGTGCTGGAGCTGGTGCGTCACGGTCAAGCCAGCCGCGTTGTCATCTCTGCCCTCTGCGTGGTGGTGCATTCAAGCGGACAGCGTGTGGACGGTGGGTGCACGTCCAGTGCTTCTTGTGGATCCCGGAGCTTGAGGTTCAGCAAGGAGACAACGACAAGCTAACACTCGGCACGCTGAGTAGACTCGACCCAGACCGAAAAACGCTGGATTGCTCGCTTTGCCATTCTGGTAAGGGCCACGGGATCGTCCAGTGTGCATACAAGCGCTGCCTAATCGCCTTCCACGTCAGCTGCGCTGCTTTCGCGCGCTATCGAATGGACCAACTCGATCCGCCCGAGGGCGAGGACACTGGGGTTGGCACGCTATTTCTCGTGTACTGCCCCATGCATCGGAAGTCCACGGCTCCAGTTGTCGCCCCCAGACAGCAAGGAACTACCCCAACAGCCTCAGCTCGCTCCCCAACAGCCTCAGCTCGCTCCCCACTGCCACGCTCGACTGCCACGTCAACAGCCGCGACTTCGCCCAGCCATTTGCTGGCTTCGCCGCCATCTGCGGAATCCGCGAAGAGATTTCGCTGCTTCCGCCGACTGAAGCGGAAGTACGACGCCTCTCAGTCCCAAACGCCAGTCCAGGCAAAGTCAGGAGGCTCTCCGGCCGTGCGATCGCCATGGCAGAAGCGCGTGAAGCGCTCCAAGCGGCACGTTGCACGGCGCAAGGCACTTCGAGCACTAGCAGCTACATTCATTGAAAACGACGTGGAGGTTCGAGGGGGAGGCGATGACGACGACGACGACGAATACGGAGATGATTACGAAGACGCCGAGGACAATTCCTTCATCAACGATTCATCGCAACTGCTCTACTCGCAGTCGGTTACCTCACCTGAAGGCGCTGGAACCAGTAACACAAGCAAGAAGCGGAGGAAGCCGAGCCCAGACATGCGCGCCATCTATGCGCAATCGCTCTTGGAGTCGCAGAGCTCTCCACTGATGCTCCGCCGCGGTGGACGCCAGCTTGGCGCACTCCCCGCCAACGGCGTCATTCGGGCGTGTCTGGAGCAGCTGCAGGGTGCACGCAGTGATGCAGATACGACGCTATCTCCACGTCCACGCCCATCGTCACGCACGCGTGAGAAAACTGCGAGGGCCGCAGCATCGATTTCGCATTTGCCGCCAGCACCCGTCTCTGCTCCTGTCATTGAAGAAACATCAGACTGTGTGGACGAAGCGGAGGATGAAGTAGCTCCACCCTGCTTCAACCTGCTGGGTGCCTGTGCGTCTCTTCCTAGCGTTCAAGAAAACGACTCGGCGAGTGCTGGATCCGTGAAGATGGGTGAGGTGTCCTCAACAGTGACAGTGGTGCAGCAACAGCGAAGTATCGAGAGCGGCGACTCGGGCGCTGCTGTTGCTTTTGTTAGTTCTGCACAAGGTCGTGAAGCTGAGGGCACGGCTGAATTCGAGCAGCAACAAATGCGCAAGCGAATGGAAGCGAACCGTCTGAGAGCGCTGGAGAAGTTACAGCAGCGACGACAGACGCAACTGAAGCAGACAAGTGCGCCGCCTCGGCAGCAACGACCAAGCGAGGCCACCACGCACCCCATAATCACTGCTCACAGAATGGCGTCTGCTGCTGCCGTGACTACTGCTACAGTCGAAACACGCGACGAAGTAGTGGCTGTGCCATCCTTCACGCTGTTGGGGCCGACGGCAAATCTCAGCGGGCCTTGTTCTCATCCTGCTCGAGAAGCAACCGCGACTGCGACTGCGACTGCGACTGCGACGGCCTTCCAGCGCCCAGAGCCTGCGTCGCTTCAGCAACTGCCTGTACAGCTCACAATCGTTGTGAACGCTGCGTTTGCCGTCTCTAATGCATTCCCAGTCTTCGTGGCTGCGAAGGGTGCGGGCTGCTCGGTAGACATTGAGGCCTCGTTGGAGGCAGATGTGCTGCTGAGCCTGCGCATGGCGGTGCTTTACTTGACTGCTCCTCAGCTGCACGAGTTGGCGCTCGCGGCCCCTGCTCGAAACCTGCAGAAGCACCCGCGGATCCAAACGCTGCTGGCCATCCACAAGAAGCTCGTGATCGCGGTTGCGCATGACGGTGGCGACCTGTCGGAGCTCCCGCGGCTTCAGCAGCTGCCGAACACGACGATCGTAGCGCAGCCAAGCGCGGAGACTCTTTGCGCACAGCTCCACCATCTCGCTTGGCAGGAGCGAGCGGAAGGGTTCCACCTGCCGCCTCCAGGGTCGACGGCGTCTGGATCTGCAATGGCGAAGGAGTTGGACGCGGACTTTGCGTCGCGCTTGGCGTTTTTCCGGTCGATTCCGGTGCTGACACTGGGCTGCGCGCTGTCGCTGAGCTTCCGCTTCAAGAACTTTGCGGCTGCTCAAGTGCCCGTGCGCAAGTTCAACGATATGCATTGGCGCCGCATGCTGCCGTGGGTCTCGGAGGCCACGGCCAAGGAAATCCACAGGTATATTGAGCGCAACGCGCACGGAGCTGAGCAAAACTGAGATGGACGAGGCCTGGCGACGCTATACAAGTATGCACGTAGGCTGCTCTAGTGTCAACCGACCTGCGTCTACTCGCGGAGGGACTCGATGACGCGGATGGCGGCGTCCAGCGTGGCATCGTCCTTGCAGAAGGCAAGGCGCACGACCCCTGGCGCCAGGCGGTGCTCGGGGCGACTGAAGAAGGGCGACGTCGGGATCACGGCCAGCTGGGCCTCCTTGCACAGCTTGTACGCAAACTGGTAGTCGGGGAACGCCTACGATCAAGCACACGAGGGACCAAACAGCCTCCAACGTCAGCCACCAGCACAAGCAACTCGCCTTCGAAGGGAGCAAGGAGGCAGACGAAGCACGCACCGTCTTGGGCGTGCTGGCGGTGACCTTGATGTCGCGGAACTCGTCGTAGAACGGCAGCCCCTCCACGTTGCAGCACACGAAGTAGCCGCCCTCCGGCACGATGGGGCGCCAGCCGTAGGCCTGCAGCGCGTCGCACAGGCGGTCGCGCTTGGCCTGCAGGACGCGTCAGTTGAGCCACACCACATCCCTCCGTTAGTGTCCACACGGCCCTTCAAGAGAGCCCTCCTGCCGACAACGCACCTGCAGCGTCTCCGTGAGCTCCTCGTAGTAGCCGTTGCGCTGCGCCAGGGGGAAGCACGAGGCCAGCGCCACCTCGAAGGGCGTGGTGCCGCAGAAGGGCACGGTGCTGTGCGCCTTGGTGATGGCCGCCGTCAGGTGCGCCGGGCCCACCGCGTAGCCCGTGCGCCAGCCCGTGCAGGAGAAGGTCTTGCCGGCGCTGAAGAGCGAGATGGTGCGGTCGAAGAAGCCGGGCAGCGCCGCGAGCCGCTGGTGCTGCAGGCCGTCGTAGGTCATGAACTCGTACACCTCGTCGGCCAGCACGATGACGTCCGGGTGGCGCTCCAGCACCAGCGCGATCTGCTGCAGCTCGCGCCTGGAGAAGACCTTGCCCGTGGGGTTGTGCGGCGTGTTGAGCACCAGCATCTTGGTCTTGCTGCTCAGCAGCGACTCCATCTTGGTCAGGTCCAGCTCGAAGTCGCGCGACGAGAAGGCGGCCGTGGACTGCGCGTCCTCGCTGAGGAAGGCCTGGCGCTTGGCCGACTGGAAGCGGAACGGCACGCCCTTGGCCTTCACGCCCTGCAGCGCGGACACCGTCACGTAGGCGTCGAAGTACGGCTCGAAGGTCACCACCTCGTCGCCCGGCTCCAGCAGCGCCGCCATGACGGAGGCGATGCCCTCCTGCGCGCCGTTGAAGGTCACCACCTCCTTCATGGGGTCCAGACTGCGGCCCAGCAGCGGCGAGTACATCTCGGCCAGCGCCGCCACGTAGTCCGCGTGGCCGCCCGGGCGCGTGTACTGGTTGTGGCCGGCGTTGATGGCGTCCACCGCCGCCTGCTTGACGAAGGCGGGCGTGCCGAAGGTGGGGAAGCCCTGGCCCAGGTTCACGGCCCCGTGCTGCGTGGCCAGCGCCGAGATCTCGGCGAACACGTTGTCGGGCAGCGCGCGCACGCGGCTGCTGATGCCGCGCGCCAGACGCGGCGTCGCGAGCTTGGGCAGAGGCAGCATGGGCGGCGGAGATCGAGGGCGGCGGTCGGGGGCGGCGTCGAATGTGGGCGATGCGTTTCTATCGCTTGGTCCGCAGCCGACGGTGCAGTAAAGTGGGGCGAAGCAGAGCGGTACGGTAGCTCCAAGTGCGCAGTAAACCGATCAGCTGGAGAGGGAGGAGACTCGCCACTCGAAGGAAGGCAGCAGACGAGACTGGTCAGAACGTAGCCCACCACCTCTTTAGCCAGGTTGGAAGACGCAACGCAAGCAATCAGATACCTAGCATGCACTGATTCCTACCAATATACCAGTTTCTCCTCGGGATCACGCAATCGATCAGACACCGTACCGCGTCGCATAAGTTAACCGTCTATTATTTGGGCAGGTCGAGCCGCCTCAGTTGCCCAGCGCGAACATGGGCGAGATCAGCGTCGACTCGAAGCGCAGCACCAGGAAGAGGATCTCCATGAGCCAGTACTTGACGCCGCCACGCGGGATGCTCACGTAGTTCCCTCCGTACTGCACCACGCAGCCCATGTCGGGGTTCACCGGGTCGCTGGGCATGAAGCGCAGCACCGTGAGCGACTGCGTCCAGGCTCCGGGGTCCCCCAGCTGCTCCTTCACGGCGGGCAGGTCCAGCGTGCGCACGAAGTAGACGAAGTCGTGCTCGCGTCGCACGCGACTGATGACCTCAATGGCTCGCGAGATGCGCCCCGTCTGCGGGTAGCAAATGACTCGGTAGATGATGATGGCGTCGTCACAGACCCGCTGGAGCAAGTGTTTCTAGCGACCAGAAGCAGCAAGCGGTTAGTAAAGCTGCAATGGCGGCTCCGGAGGATGCGATCGACCAACCAAACGTACCCGAATGAGGAGCGCCGGACTGAAGAAACTGGCGTAGCAGTCGGTGGTGAGGCGCTCCCAGCTGCGCTGCCAGATCTCCTCGGCGCACACGTTGGGGAACTCCTTGTGCAGCGTGAACTTGACGCTCGTGTCCTCCACGTTGCGGTGGTCGCTCCAGCCCATGACGTTCATGCCCACCGTCTGCATGGATTGGCGGGTGAGGATACTGTCTACGCAGCCCATCGTCTGGCACACGAGCTCCTCCCACCGCTCCACCGTGAAGGGCTGGAACAGCTTCTCCACGGCCTTGGCCTCGCTCTCAAACACGCGTTCGAGCGCCTCCAGACGCTGGCCGGGGTTGGGCTTCGTGGCTTCGGCCTGACTGCGGAGCACCGCCTGCTCCGACTCGAGCGCCGCCCGCTCCGAGGACAATTGGAGCAGCTGCACCTGCTTCTCCAGCTCCAGGATGGAGCTCTTGACGGCGGCGATGGTCTGTTTCTTGCGCTGCATGAAGCGGCGCTGCACCTCTCGGTGCTTCATCTTCTTCTCCTCCGCCGTCACGCGCTTGCGCGAGCCGCGCTTCTTCCTGGCCGGCGGCTCCTGCGCCGGCTGGCCGCTGAACGCGAAGGAGGTCGAGAGGGGCGAAGGGGACGGGACCGGCGCCGCCTCGCTCTTCAGCAGCAGCGTCTCGATGATGCGCTGGTCCGTGTCGCTCCAGTCCTCCGGCAGGAAGTGCGCGGGCTCGTGGTAGCGCAGCGGCGCCTGGTGCGGGAACGGAGACGCCATGGCGGAAGCGGAGGCTACGACGGGCGCTTCGCGGGGCAATATGCCAATCCGATTCTGATGGGGTCGGTCGGTCGGTCTCCGCTGACAAGAGCAGGAGGGAGTACCGTACCCTCTTGAGGTAAGTTGCGATGATCGTGCGGGAGGCCGAACCTGCGCAATCTGATATCTGATACGTCTGATATTCGATTGTGCGGAGTGGACTCTGGGTGAGGCGGAACTCCCTTTAACAAATGATAGCCCTGCAAAACCGCATAGTATACGTATCTGCTAAACGTATCCAGACATCAAGTTCTGAAAGCGGAGCTCTTGACGTCCCACAGTGGACAGCAGTGGGCGAGCTGGCAGCTGTCGAGACGGTTGGGATCACTGGCTTCCTGCGCCGTGAGCTCTCGGCTTGCGCTCTCTGCTGGCCTCCGCAGCTGGAGACCTGCGTGCGTCAAGCCTCGACACCATCGTGATCGCCACGCTGCTCGGCTGTTGGACTCATCCGCGAGCTCCTCGTCCTCGAGGACGCAGAACGTCTGCCCTTCGGTTCTGAGGAGCTCAGCTGCCCATACGACTGGTCCTAACGGCCATCGTCGCCTTGCCGCTTCAGGGCGTCGAATGCTCACGAGTCGTCGGTAGCTGGACTGCAGGCCGCCGGATCTCTCCACCGGATTGGGACTGGACTTGAGTGGAGGCGCCTTTGGGTGGCTTGAGTGGGACCACTCGCCACCAAGCGTGGGATCCGAGGCGCTTGAGGTCGGTCGCCAAGGGCCGCAGCGACGGCAGAGCTGACCGGCTGCTGTCGTCCAGTCGCGAGACGGGGCCCGAATGTAATCAGAAACGGACTACAAACCGGCACTGGAGTGCTCGCCCGCTTCTCCCACACTGCACAACGGGCGCCTTGGCCTCTGGATACATCGCGAACCCTCTGGGAACGCTTCCGCTCCTGCTCGTCGATGCCCCTCGCCTCGGTAGGCTTATTATTACATTTAGCACTCTCGACAGGACCTGCTGGCGCCAGCGACTGCGTTGAAGGCGCCCGGGGCCTCCTGGCGGATGGGGAGATGCTGCCACATGGGTGACCAGACTGCAACGTGGCAGCCCGTCATAGGCATCTGGGGCGAGTGATGTCCACCTGGTGGAGCGCGCGCTTCTACCTTTGCACGGATGTCGCCCACATGGAGCAGGTTGAAGCCATCAAAGAGCAGCGAACAGTGGCATCGATCCCATCGACTCCGTCATCACTCGCTCGTGTAGCCATCTTCAGATTCCATGCAGTGTTGTGTCATTGGACTGGACCCAGATCGCTGACAGATCGACCAACGCGCCCTGAAGCCTTCTCGGAAAGGTGCAGTTCGGCGATGCTGCGCTCTGGCAAAGGTCAGTTCCCCTCAAGTTGAAGGTGCCCCCGAAACGCGCCGCTTTCGCTGCTTGCTTCCCACGGCCTTTCTCCCAATCGCCCTATTTCAGGAGTGCGATGGAACTCCTCGAAACGCATGAGCAGCCGTGCCGTGAGCGAAACTTGCCACTTCACTTTTTGCCGCGGCACTCGCCAGAACCGCGCACTTGCATGGCAGTTCGTGAGTCGAGTGAGGGCGTGAGCGGCCGCTTGACCCTCGACCTCGCGAGAGGGAGCTACGCGCCGGGCGAGGTGCTCTCCGGCTCCGTATCACTGTCGGCTCTGGAGCAGATCCAGGCGAGGGAACGTGCGTCCGACCGCGTCCTGTTGCCTTGAAACCTTCCTTGCTGCGGTCTGATGACGAATGGCGTGTGGATTGTTGCGTGCAGCATTGACGGTGGTCGTCCAGGGTCGAGAAGCGGTTGGCTGGGACGACGGCGGCGACTGTCCAGCCACCAACGCCTTCGACAAGACGTTCCTCAAGCACAAGGTGCGGGTGTTCGGTCTTCTCCGACTGCGATCCGACTGGACTCGGGCCCTAACGCTCTCTCTATGTGCAGATTGTGCTTACCCCGGACTTGACCAGCTACAGCGCTGGTGACTCGCTGTACCCCTTCAGCTTCCAGCTGCCAATGGGATTGGCGTCAACCTTCGCGCTAGAGAACGTGTACAGTGGATCGATGGAGCGACTCCGAGTCCACGTCACGTACCAAGTCAGCGTGTGGCTCACGGTCGACAGCGAGTCGGTGGCGTATTTGCAGGCCACGCAGGAGTTCACAGTCCACGCGCCGCCCACGATCACGCCGCCAGCACGAGCGCTGGAGGTTTCCACCTCGGAGACGGTCCACTGGCTCTGCTGCCTCGATCGCGGGAGCCTTCAGCTGGTGGTCGAGACGCCCCGAGACGCGCTCGTCGCTGGCGAGGTCGTGTCCCTCACGTGTCGGGTGAACAACTCGGCCTGCAAAGCCTCCGTCTCGTGCCTTTCCGTAGAGCTGGTGGAGGAAATCGCTCTGCGGAACGTGGGAGCGCGGCCAGAGCTGGTGGCCACCCGAGTGCTGTCCAGGCAACAGGTCGCTGGCCCAGTAGCAGGCCAAATACTGGAGCAGACAGTCGAGGTGGAGGTCGTGGAAGGCGAGAAGCAGCGGCCTGTGAATCCGACGACAGCGACGCATTTCTTCCGCTGTTCACACCGCCTCGTCGTTCGGTGCAAACCCTATTTGGCGCGGAGGCTCGAGAGCGAGCTGCCAGTGCGAGTGCTCCACCACGACACGCCCTCCAGCGCAGCCGCCGTTCGCCTGGAGATGAAGACGGAGCCCCAACATGAAGCTCCGACGACGCAGCCAAGTGGCTGACTTACGTTATCTAACGCAGAGCGTTCGGCTCGGCTCTCAATGGACGCGCAGCATTGTCGTCGACGGTTCCTTGGTGCTGGAGCAGAGTCCCGATGGAGCTCTCCGGCGAAGAGGACTCGCTGTTCGTGTTTTAATTTGTGTTAATTTCCGAAATCGCCAGAAAATCGACTATTGCGAGATCTGATTGGCTGCCATCCTGCCAAAACGTTTCTGTGGAAGTTGAGCTCCTGGGTCTTCCTGTCCGAGCTGCTCCGACAGACGACGCCACACAGCAGTCTGAGGCTCCGACGCTTCGTAACTTACGGCCGACGGAGCGCAGCGGACTCGGTTTGCAGCCACACGCCTCGATGGCCGCTCTGCAGTCCGCCTCGGAGGAGGGAGGACCCAACATGGCCGACTTGCTGGCATTCACTGACGACATCTTCGCCAGTTTGAACGAGCGCGAGGCGGAGGCTCCGTCCGCCAGCCCCTCGGCAGCTGTGGGGACCAGCACCCCACCAGCTCTGCCGCAACGCCACAACGCAGTGCCGCCCAAGTGGAAGCGCAAGTACCTCCGGAAGCTGGTGTGTAGCCCTCAAACACCGTGTCTTCGCAGCCTGTATTTGATTACTTGTGCCCTCCTCCCTGTGTAGCGTAAGATGGAGAGCCTTCGAGCCGAAGCAGCCGACTTGGAGGCGACAATGGGCCAGCTGCGTCGCACTCGAGCCTCAGCTGGCGTCTCAAAGCCCTCACCGACTGTAGAGACCAACGAGGACAGCTCTAACCGAGACCCTCGAAAACCGAACACGCGACTGCTACTGCAGCAAACGCTGGCGAAGAAGGCGCAGCTAGAGACCGAGAGCATGCAGCTCCGCAAACTGTTCCACCAGGCCACAAGCCACGCGGCGCAGCTCCGCGATCTGCTCTACTCGGAGCACAAACTGTATCTGGCCAACTCGTCCTACTTCAAGATCTTCAAGTCTCTGTCGCTGCCTGATTGCCAGCAGATCCACCGCGAGGCCCTGGCCGACGTGCGCGCCTTCTCCCTCCAGGAGCAGTTCGCCCACCTGACAGGCGAGATCTGCGGCTGGAGAGAGACCCGCACAGACGATCGGTCGTTCTTCAGCTTCGCCATGCACAAGACCTTCTACCGCGCCTCGGCGCAACACCTGATGACCGTCATGTGGCAGATCATGAGCAACCCAGCCAGGTGGGAGAAGCTCTACTCGCCCGTGATCAACATGCGCATCCGCCTGGTGCAGCGCGTGGACAAGGACAACCTCGTGCTCTTCCACGACTACTGCGCCATGGACGCAGACAACGACCTGACGGTCCTGCACTGCATGTACCTGGTCTCCAGGCTCCCGACCGCCAACGGAGGCTACCTGGTGTCGATGCGAGGCCTGGATTGGGGTCGGCTGGTCGTGGAAGACCTCGCCAAGAGAGCTCCAGCGCCAGCGGAGGGTGTGGGGGAGACCCTGGAGCTCTGGACCAACAACTTCTGCTGGTACGTCCGGCAATGCGTGGCCGTTGCTGGTGTAGGTAGTCACTTGCTAACACATTCCCATTACCACCGGCAGGGTGGAGTGGCAGGCCGTCGGACCGGGTGGAAGGGACGCCCAGGCTACGCTCTCCGGGATGACACCGACGCTGTGCACGAACGCGTACTTCTGGATCTCGGAGATCGTCCAGGTCGTGCTCCGCTGCGAGATGAAGCTGGTCGGGCCGGTCTTCACACTGCCGCAGTAGCGCACGAGCCACACAAACCAATACACGGCCAGCACGAGCGCCGCATGGCGCAGTCGTCTCACTCATTCACATGTTACGGGTCCTACTTCAGTCTGCAGACAGCTCCCACTCGACGGCCACACGCGTGTCTACTGCTGCAGAAGGATCTGCGGGCCTGTGACCTGCGCCTCGATGCGCATGGCGATCTGCAGGATCTCCAGACACCACCAGCCGGCCGTCACGAGCGCCGTGCCTTCGATTATGCCGCCGAAATCGTCCTTGCAGTGCTCTCCTCGCCCCCCCGCGCGCTCAAAGATGCCCCAGATGAAGGTGTCCATCCACACGTCCTCCTTCTGCGGCTCTAGCTTCCTCCGGCCGCGCCGGTCGCGCGCCGTGGGGTCCCCCTCGTGCCGCAAGTACGTGGTCGGGTCCAGTCCGCGATAGAGCACCATGCAGCCCTGCTCCGGTCCCAGATCGACCTTCGTGGCCAAAATGAAGGCCCGAACCCGCACGTCCGTGTCCTCGCGCTCCAGTGTGTGGTAGTAGACGACGGTGTTCTCGTCCAGTCGCTGCGTCACGTGGAAGTGCACCTTCACGTGGCGCGGGTAGATGCTGGCGACCGACTCCTGCTGCGACAGCACAGCCCACGTGCCCTGCGAGACCTCCTCCATGGAGCGGCCCGGAAAGACCTTCTCCAGCGAGAAGGTGAGCTTCTCCGCCTCCAATCGGTGCCGGTCTCGCCAGCCGAAGATGCTGGTGCCGGTGGAGAAGCACGTCTTGCTCTGTCGGAAGCTGGCGATCTCGCGATACGCCGTCTGTGCGATGGCCAGACACTGCGCCAGCGTCACGGGGTTCACCACCAGCTCTGGGTGCGTGCGCTTGAGCTCCTGCGCCTCTTTCGCCACGCTCAGAGCCTTGTTCTGCAGCGCCGTCAGCTGCCGGAACTGCTTCTCCATCGCCAGATGCTGCGTCTCCAGGCGCTGCAGCTCGCTGTTCTCCTTGCGCAGCGCGCTCTTCCGCTGCAGCAGCCGAACGTACGCGTCGTGCAGCGCCACCGAGCGGTCGTGGCTTCCCTTCTCTTGGTTGCTGGGCGTCGGCTGGGCGTCCTGGCGATGACGCGCCGCCAGCAGCCGCTCGTACTCGGCCTCGATGGCCTCCACCTGCTGCCGCAGCTCGTTCAGCGTGTTCTACGAGGCAAGCGATGGGTGAGAGGCTTGCATCCAACGCGTAACCTCGTGGCGTACCCCCGTGCCACTCGCTGTGTAACCCGCACGACACGCACAATTTTCTTGTAGTAGCAGCGCTTGACGATGAGGCGGTTCTTGGCGCGCTGGGCGGCGTCCGCCATGCACTTCTGGCTGGCGGCGAGCGGCGCGGCGTCCGGAGCCGCTTTGTAGCCGCCGGAGGCCACGGGCGTCGGCTGCGAGGCGCGCTGCATCGGCTGTGGCGCGCTGCCGGCCTGGAGGAAAGTCCGGAAAAGGCCGCGCTTCTCGTCGGGATTATTGGCGCTTTGATGTGCATGGAGATGGCCTCGATTAGCTAACTCTGCGACAGGCGACGTGCTCTATCTGTAAATAAGCAGATAGTTAGCGCGAAAGGTTAGGGGGCGGAACGATAACTCGAAGCTAGCGTTCTGGGATCGACGATGGCCGACCGACTGGGTCTCGTCACTTGCCCCGCTGCGATACCCGCGCCCAGAAGCGGACGGCCACTCGACGGAGTCCCACCTGCACCCATTCTCCGTGGAGATGAATGGGTCGCGCGGCACGCAGATGCATGTTGCAGGGCCATAAACACGGGCGATGCAGTACTGTACGAGTAGCAGTTAACACCAGGACGCACCCCTTCAATCGACGATCATAGTGGATTCTGGATCGCCGGTGTCGTCGTCGTCGTCACCTCCACGACGGGCGACCGTGGCGCGGCGTAACGCTGCCAAATTGCAGCGACAATCTGAAGACGCTGCTCAGCTCACGCGATGCAACGGCCAAGGCAACACCAGCGAGATTCGCGACTCGACGAGGTTGACGAACCGATACACGCGCACACTTGAAGTAAAAGAAAACGCGCAGTTTTAGACATAAATCGTCGCTCCAACTCAGCGGTACCACCAAACAAACGTCCATTTCAGCAAATGCTAGCTTTTAAATGCTTCGTCTAGCAAATACAGAATCTAGAACTGGCTTCTGGGAAGTCAGACAGTCGGACCTGTCAGTCAAGACTTCAAGTGTGCGGTGCTCTTTGGTGTTCGCCGCGGATTTCCTGGCGACAAACGCGTCCCATAGCCCCGGATTAGGCAACGGCATTGCTAACGCTGCGCTCGGTGTGGCAGCCACACGTTGCCTCGGGACGTAACGTGGGAGAGTCGAGTGTCGCTGCGATCAGCATCTTCGGCGTCGAAGCTCGCGAGGGCGGTGGGTCTGCACGTGTGACAGCGGGGCGGCGGTCGAATCTGTTGCTGGATGGAGGAAGGGTCTGATTATGAGCCACACACACAGTCCGAAGATGATCGACGATCGACTCCTAATGTGCCGACGCTGGCCTCTCCTGCCGATGTGCCGGGGATGTCCAACGGCCACGCCCTGTAACTCACGGCGCGGCCGTCCCGAGGCTTTGAGGTGTCCCCAGCGCCTGCTCCTCGTCCACGTATCAGTCCAGAAACTGTCACGTGTACGAAACCGGTCGGGTGAACCTCTTGACCCTCGGACCCTCGTCAGAGAGATCCGCTTAACGCCATCCAACTGGCCTGACGATCCCGATATGGACACGATACAATAGGCGGTCCACGAAGCTGCCACTCCCTCCCAGCAGTAACGACTTGGGAGAGTAGACGCGACCGCCTGAAGGACAGAGTCGACTACGTTCGCCCCTCTTCGGCAACTCCTCGGCACTCGACTCAACATAAATTACTGCAAATCTCCTCTCGCGTCGCCTTCGTGGCGTCGTCGCGGCCCAATTCGATGCGAAGGAGGTCCCACTGCTTTCACAGGTCTCGGCGAGAGAGCCGCGCGTAGCTAACAGCAACGGACACTGGACCCACTTCCGTCGCAGAGGCCTGACCCTTCGGCCGCTTTGCGTCGCCTTCCTGGTCTTCCGCTCTTGCTGTGGCATGTCGTCGCATTGCTACTGTAACACGCAGCTCCCCAGGCCACTGTGCCAAATGCGACAAGGCCTGCCTCGCTTGCCTCCGTCCCTGCCACTTCGTGCTTTTGTAGCCAAGTGCCCTCTCGACGGCAGGATGTTTAACAGCGGTGGGTCGGGACCAAAGACGCCGCCTCGTCTTCGAGCGTTGGACTGTCGCGAATCGACCCAGCGTCTGCCGCGCCGATGTGTGTTGCAGAGTGTGCATGGAGGGGGCTCACGCCGCCGGTACGGTAGGCTCCTCGGCGATGTTCCCCCCTCGATAGGACCGTTTGTAGCGCCCATGGCTACCAAGAGCGTGGCATCGTTGGCTCGCACAACGACGAGCTCCCACTCTTCCACAACGCCACGACGCGAAATGTGTGGCGAAAGCGCAGAGTTACTACCTAGGAGGCGCCGGTGTACGTAACGATGGCCCGCAAGAGGACGCGATCCCAAAGATCAACCGATCCATCAGCAATGCCCAGCCATGGATCCTGCGGGCGACTGCTTGCTGGTCAGGATGGATGGACTCCTCACTATAGAATCTGCCCCCAGGCAGTCACTTAGCTCACCAGCTCGCGCCAAATCCCCATTTGCCGCGTCTGGTGTGTCTATTTACCTAGCGAACCACACGAAGGGCCTCAACCACCCCGTGTACAACCCACCTCTTGCTGATTCGGGGATCATGATGCGCATCGCGGATCTCCTCAATAACGTCGGAGAGGACGACAGCCAGATGGCGAATGCGGCCGTGAGATTGGGCCGCTCCGTCTCCGCCCCCGTGCAGGAAGCCGAGGTCGACGACAACGCCGATCATGTGATGGCGATGGAGGACGAACATGCCGCGTCGTGCCCGGAGGACAAGCGGTCGCCCCGCCACGTCCCCACGAGCCAGGCGTCGTCTCGCTACGGCTCGTACTCGAGGAAGCAGGCCAAGACGTCCATGAAGCGATCGCCGCGCATGCTGTCGCCCTCCACCTCGCAGCAGCAGTTTATGACCATCCGCAGCATCGTGAATCCGGGCGAGCCCACGGAAGACAGTGGGGATCTGCTCGGATCCGGGAAACAGGCCGCCGCCGGCAAGAAGCGCAGCACGCGCTCGCTGTTCCCCGAGGTCTCGGACACCGACCGTCGCGCCAAGCAGCGACTCATTGTGAAGCGGTGCTACTACAAGAAGATCGTACGTTTCGTATCTGAATGAGAGGGAGTGGAGCCCCCAGTTGCTAATTCTTGCGCTTGCCATCCAACAGAACACGATCAAGTCGCTTCGCAACGAGGCCAACGGCTTGGAGCAGCAGTTCCGCACGGCCTTGCGCGCTCGCCAGCAAGAGGGCGCGGCGGCGAAGGCGGCGGGCCACGGAGACGACCTCCAGCTGCGGGAGCTCTTCATCGAAACGCTGTCCACGAAGGAGTCGCTGCGGGAGGAGAACGTCCGTCTGCGTCGACTGGCCGACGAGTACTACATGAAGAACCAGGGGCGACTGCGGCAGCTCCTGGACTCGAACCAGAAGGGCCTGATCCTCTTCACAGCCGCATCCAACGAGGAGTGAAGCCACACAGCACACACACACACACACACACACACCGGAGTCATTGACTGCATGTTCAAGATACCGAGATGAGAGCGGCTTCCCGCCTGTGGGAGGTCTGCATAGAAGCCCAACACAACAGCAGCCGCCTCGATCGACAGAGGGGGCTTGTGCTTTTGGATATCCAGCAAAAAATAAGTTATATAAACGCTAATTTAATAGAGCAAACACACACACCGCGCCAGTTCAGGCGCACCCCAACGGAGCATGCAAGGTTATCGCTTCTGCCTTCTCTTGGATCCGCGAAGTGGGTCATTAATAGCAGCTAGCGGCTGGTGCTTGTACGCAGCGTGGGATCCGCTTGGGATTAGTCGCTCGGACAAGGAGTGGCGAATTGGCAGTCCGATCTGATCCGCGTCTGCACTTACGGACTCCTCGTCGCGTCGTGACTTCGGAGGAGCTTTGGTGGTCGGCTGGAGCCCCGAAGAGCTCTCATGGCAATCGCGGCAGACGTCAGGCCAGTGCAAACGCGCTCTTGTCCAAGCGGAAGGCGCAGACAGCCACACGACGCGAACGAAAGGATCCGCCCGACTTAACGAGGCGACGACGAAGAGGCAGAGCCAGCTGGGCTTCTTGGGAACCTGGTGGTTCCAGGCATTCGACACTCCAAAGTGAACCACGAGAGGGAAAATCCACTGCAAGACGTTTGCCATGCACGAAACACCGAGCGGATTTCTTCCGGGGACAGCCATCGCTACCAGAAGGCGAAGGCGAAGGAAGCGCGCTTCAAACACCAGCACCATCTCCCACGTGCAATTGATCGGCCGCAGCCTCGGCAAACAAACGCTTCCCGAAACATCTTTCCGCTTTGCGAACGAGTGGCGGGGAGCGGATCCGGAGCCGTGAGTCACGCGCCAAAGGGCATCTCAGCATGTGACACGGAGATGAGGGCGAGCTGTGCTGGGCCACGCTGTCAGCAATGTCGCCCGCAAGGCTCCGGTTTGCCAAGCCTCCTGCTACGTGGCCAAGAAGAGCTTGGCGCCTTCTGGGAGATCACGCTCGTCTCGCCAGTGGCTGGCCAGATGGCTCCGGCAGGCCCACGCATTCACCAAAGGCGCGCATTCATCCGCATGGCGTCCCTGATTCGCATGCAACGTCGGGCGCGTCAGCCGCGGCTAAAACCTCCGAATTGAGGTTTTTCCGCGGCCACCACTGGACGCGAGCGGCTCTGCTTGTCTTTGAGCCGCTGGGCAGCACTGCCGAGCGTGACAACCCAATCGACCATGGCGCCGCAGAAGCTCGACCTGAACGACCCGGAGGTGAAGAAGCAGGCGCTGGCCGGCCTGGCCAGCTCGATCCCCGTGGTGCCGTTCAAGGGCGTGGAGTTCTTCGACGTGGGCGGCCTGCTGGCCGACCCCGAGAAGCTGCAGCTGTCCTTCGACCTGTTCGCGCAGGCCGTGGCGCCCTTCATCGACGAGGTGGACGCCATCGGCTGCTTCGACGCGCGCGGCTTCCTGTTCGCGCCGTACCTGGGCGTGCTCTTCCAGAAGCGCGTGTTCATGCTGCGCAAGCCGGAGAAGATGCCCAGCGTGAGCGACACCATCGAGTACTTCAAGGAGTACAAGGGCGACAACAGCACGGGCGGCGACCACCTGAGCATCCAGGAGTACGCCGTGAAGAAGGGCGACCGCGTGCTGCTGGTGGACGACCTGCTGGCCACGGGCGGCACGTGCGAGGCTGGCATCCGCCTCGTGCAGCAGGCCGGAGCCTCCGTGACCGCCTGCCTCTTCGTGGTGGAGATCGGCGTGCTGGACGGCCGCGGCCGCGCCATCAAGGCCACCACCGACTCCGACAAGGCGCGCATCATCTCGCTGCTGACGGAGAAGGACTTCTAATCTGGGAAAAGCGTGAGGGTAATTCCCAGGCCTTTTGAGGCTAGAAATGCACACAAATATATAGACATGCACATAATTCTCTGCATTGACGACGTGCATGAAGGTGGTCGAGAAGGCGGCGGCGGCTTCAGAAATTTGTGCCGCGCAATGCGTGGCCCAGGAATACTACATGTAGTATATCATTAGAATCTTGATACAGTCTGCATATTTGTAAGGATAGCATTCTGAAAGTACTACAAGCGAGTTTAATACTTCTAAAAACTGATACCAGTACAAATGTTGGAGAATTTAGGATATGGACATGCAAGCCCTAAATAACGTGTTCTTGTCGGAGAGATTTTCATCCTCTCTTGACGATACCGGTAAACTTTCGGTATCCAGAGAAGAAGCATTGAAGTTGGGGAGCTTGCCGTCTCGTTCGCGTTGAAGATCGGGAGGAGCGGGGGATTGCCGCTCGTCCTCGGCTGCATTTTCCAAAGGCCGCGCCGCCTCTAAGCACCGGACGAGGACGTGCTCCAGATGCTGCAGCTAACTGCGCGCCGCGTGGCCAGAGCGCCGTGCGGGTGGATCTCTCAGGTGTGTCCCTCGTCCCTTGGGCTCATTCGTGCTAACTTAGTACCTATTTGGGCGAAATTCTTGTAGAGGGCGCTACGACCTCAGATTAATCGCAATGCTGTTGTGTGTTTGTCGGCTTTTGCGCAACGATAGGCCTTGTCCACGCGTCACGCGCACCACAAAGTCTATCCGGATGCGGATGCCGCCGTGAAGGACATCCCCTCTGGATCCACGCTGTAGGTGCAACACGAGCGGCCCCGCGGTGCAAAGCACGACGCAACACTATGGTCGTTAAACACTCGCTCTTGCATGTCGCTGCTGATAGCGTTGTAGGCGGCTTTGGCTTGTGCGGCATTCCGGAAAACAGCATCCAGGCGCTGGTTAAGCAGGTGCCGTCCCTTGACGCTTGGGCTGGAGGTTAAACTGCTCTCTAAACTCGTGACGCTTGCCATTTCCAGGGAGCGCGCGATCTCACCTGCGTATCCAACAACGCTGGCGTGGACGACTTTGGCCTGGGGCTGCTTCTGCAAACGCGCCAGGTATGGCAGCGTCACGTTTTGCGCTTTTGCGGTTGATCTCAGCATCTTGTGTTTGCGTACACCCTTTTCATTCTTGGCTGCAAATGTGGATTTGTGGCACACAATTTCTGCAGATCAAGCGCATGATCTCGTCCTACGTGGGGGAGAACGCTCTGTTCGAGAGGCTCTACCTCACCGGCCAGCTGGAGGTGGAGCTCACGCCGCAGGTTGCGTCCGCTATACGTCGTCCCTCTTGCCACTCCACGCTACTTCAGTGCATTTCCGCCCTCTTTCACTAAATAACCTGCTACTTCCTACGTCCAGGGCACGTTGGCGGAGCGGATTCGCGCCGGAGGCTCCGGCATCCCGGCGTTCTACACGCCCACGGCCTATGGCACCATCATTCAGGTACGACTCTACCTGTGAAACCGCCGTCTCGCTGCTCTACTGGCCTCAAATGATGATGTCATTCAACAGGAGGGCGGCTTTGCCATTAAGCTGAACCCTGACGGGTCCGTGGACATCCCCAGCGAACCGCGGGAGGTGCGGCAGTTCCAAGGCCGCAACTTCGTGATGGAGGAGGGGATCACGGGCGACTACGCGCTGGTGAAGGCGTGGAAGGGCGACACGGACGGCAACCTGGTCTTCCGAGGCACCGCTCGCAACTTCAACGTGGACGCCGCCAAGGCCGGCGGCATCACCATCGCCGAGGTGGAGGAGCTGGTGCAGCCCGGCGAGATCCACCCAGGTCGCTCATTGACGCCAGTTGGAAGGCTGCCAGGCTGAGATTGAGCTACTGACCCATTGTCTATTGACTTGGCCTGGTTGCAGATGAGGTGCACGTGCCGAGCGTGTTCGTGCAACGCATTTTCAAGGCCAGCAGCGCCGAAAAGCGAATTGAACGACTCACGCTCGCCAACGCATCGGTCGGTTCTGTGGGCGATAGCCAGATGAATGCGTTGAGGCGTCTTGCTAACGCCTGTTTTCGATGATTCTTGCGTGTACTACCTGCAGAAATCGCAGCACAAGAACTCTCCGGACCGCGAGCGCATCATCCACCGAGCGGCCAAGGAGCTGAAGGACGGTATGTACGTGAATCTGGGCATCGGTTTGCCCACTCTGGCATCCAACTACGTCCCCGACGGTGTCAAGGTGGTGTTGCAGAGCGAGAACGGGCTGCTGGGCATGGGGCCGTACCCGAACGAAGGTCAGCAAGACGCGGATCTCATCAACGCCGGCAAGGAGACCGTGACGTACCTGCCGGGCTCCTCGACGTTCTCCTCCTCGGACTCCTTCGCCATGATCCGCGGCGGCCATGTGCACCTCACGATCCTGGGCGCCCTCCAAGTGGCGGCCAACGGCGACCTGGCCAACTGGATCATCCCGGGCAAGATGGTGAAGGGCATGGGCGGCGCCATGGACCTCGTGGGCAGCGGCAACCGCGTGGTGGTCACGATGGAGCACAACGCCAAGGGCGGCGCCAAGAAGATCCTCAAGAGCTGCTCGCTGCCGCTCACGGGCAAGCGTGTCGTCAACTGCATCATCACGGAGCTCGGCGTGTTCGACGTGGTGCCCGACCACGGCCTCGTGCTCACGGAGATCGCGTCCACGACCACGGTGGACGAGATCCGCCAGCGGACCGAGGCGCCCTTCACTGTCTCGCCCGACCTCAAGCCCATGGATTGATTGATTGGTAGGCTGTGAATTGCTGGTCAGTCCAGAATAAGACCGTGGAGACGAACCCAATGGGAGACGGAGCTATTTCTGAACGGGCTTTTGCGTCTGAACCTTCGAGAAGGGCGTGCTGCTCTGCTGCGTGGCTCACTTCGCTAGTTTCCACTCAGCGCAGCGATGGCGTCCAAGGGCAGCGAGAAGGAGATCGACTACGTGTCCAAGGAGGCGAACCTCACCTCCCAGATCGAGAGCGAGCGCCAGGCCGCCAAGAGGTGGTGGGACGAGTACGGCATGTGCTACCTGGAGAACGCGAAGCCCGAGGACTTCACGTACGACAACCGCGTCCAGGCGCTCAAGAACAAACTGGCCGAGCCCAAGTGAGTGCGACCGACCTGGATGGAGGCTGCTGGGCTGTAGGGACGTCGCCTCTCACCTTTGTGCTGCAATGATGCCGTTCGCAGGTTCCAGAGCGCGGTGTTGCACACGACCAGCGCCGATTACGGCTGCGGACCGCCGTTCAAGGAGTGCCATAAGAAGGTCTGACGTCGCAAAGGGGCGTTTTGGCTGAATCCGCCTAAAATACGAGATATAGTGGTACCCAAATATATTCACCTGTTCTCGGCGAAAGTCGTATACTGAACTTTGTAAGACAGAAAACGATTTTTGGTTCGCCGAACTGAAATGAAGATAAAGTCGAGCCCAAACTTAGATTACAGAAAGCAGCTGGAAATTAATCCATCCCACTTTCCACAGTTGAACATGCGTCGGCCTGCGCCGCTGGTGACCTGCTGCCTCGGGGTGGATTTTCGCAGCGGCGTGGCGGGGGGCGATGAGACCCAGGCCGCTCGAGGGGCGCACCTGGGTTGACTCAGGCCGGCCTCTCGCTGGGCGTGGCTGGCTGGTTGACTCGCACGCGGCCGCTGGGCGGCAGAGTGTCGAGCGTCAACTGCGTCCGGTTGAATGGGTTCGAACGGACATCCACCCGACCTTCCATCCTTTTGGACGGACGCCCCTGGCCCTGTTGGGTTCCACCGACTGCAGGGACTGCACGCACATTCATATCGACATTTGCCTCGAGCGGCTCACCCCCTGCCGCCGTTCTCCGACATGCTGCAACAACGCAAGAGCCTCACGGCACTCGCAGGCTACACTGTCGTCTTGGCGGCAGCTCTCTCGGCGTCCACGGCAGTGGCCACATGCACGGGCGTCACATGCGATACCCTTGGCAACGTGCTGGACATGGTGACGCAGGCCTGCATCTGCCAGCCGTGCCACCTGTGCGAGTTCAAGTGGTTCCAGGGCTCCTGCGACTTCATCGAGCGCGACGGTCTCGATCTCTCCGACGGCTCCGATCTGGACGTGGACCAGCCGCTTCTCGAGCCGACCGACTGGTTCCTGACTGAGAAGGAGATCACGGACGCTCGTGGCGGCAAGGCACGCAGCGACTTGGCGGTCTACAGCTCCGGCAATGCCGTGACGACCTACACGGCGTCCAAGGACTTCTTCGACGCGGCTTTCAAGGACCTCTCGGCCACGAAAGAAGGCGATCGCGTGATGCTCGCGGCATGGAGTACTGACCGCATTCCGTTGCAACCTGACGTGGATTCAGGCAAACGCTCGCAGTTCCAGGACGTCGTGGCGGGTCTCGTAGAGCGTGGGACTTCTTTCAACGCGCTGGTGTGGTCCAACGTGCTGGAAGGCCAGCAGAATGTGGACGTTCGCGACGGCATCAACGACCTCCCCACGTCCGCAGTGAACGACGCCAGTGCGCTCTTCCTGTTTGACGACCGTCTGCCCACTGTGCTCTCCTCGCACCATCAAAAGACGCTCATTCTCTCCAGTGCCAGTGCTTCAGGCGATGATGACCACCCGGTGGCGTACGTTGGCGGCATCGACATCACTTCAGATCGGTGGGACACCAAGTTCCACAACGCATCAACGGTTCGGGACGCTGCGGATATCACACGCGACTACCAGGGCTGGGTCGACGGCCATCTGCGGATCCACGGACCGGCAGCCAAAGACGTGGCCGCCAACTTCCTGGCCCGATGGAACTCCGACTTCGTGCCGAGCACGGGCAAAGTGGACGACCTCCTCGACTTCGAGAACCCAGACTACGACGACTTGGAGCTACTGGACCACGCCAGCAGCAACACCACGGCTAGTCTGGGGAGCCAGAACGTGCAGATCGTACGCACGTTCAGCTGCAAGTACGAACACTATGAGGAGTTCGCTCCCAAAGGCGAGACGTCGCTGTTCCAGGCTCGGATCAAGGCGCTCAAGAACGCCAAGAACTTCATCTACATCGAGGACCAGTACTTCGTGCTGGTTCCTGAGCTTCTGGAGGCCATTCTGGAGGTCATGCCCACCATCCAGCGCCTCATCGTGGTCGTGCAGCCGCCGGATTCGACGACCAAGGTCGGCGGCTACGAGAAGTACTCGTTTGATATGATCGCACCCATCCAGCAGCTCTACCCGAACAAGCTCCAGCTTTACACGACCAAGGAAGAGCGGAACCTGTACATTCACAGCAAGATTGTGATCATCGACGACGTGTATCTGTCGCTGGGCTCGGCCAACTGGAACCGTCGCAGCATGACGTCGGACTCGGAGATCGGTGCGAACG
This sequence comes from Nothophytophthora sp. Chile5, assembly GCA_001712635.2. NCBI lineage: Eukaryota > Oomycota > Peronosporomycetes > Peronosporales > Peronosporaceae > Nothophytophthora > Nothophytophthora sp. Chile5. The sequence continues at coordinate 31,974 of MBAC02010360.1, forward strand.
TCGTGGATGACGAGACCGTCGAGTCACCCGACGGCCTCACGGTGCTCAAGACTGCGCGCGACTTCCGCATCCGCAAGTTCCAGGAGATGACGGGGCTCAGCTACGAGGCGTTGGACGCCATGCCCTTCATCGAGGCGGCCAACCAGCTGGACGTGGCTGCAGCGGACGCCTCCACTATCCTGCAGAGCTACGGCGTGGAGGAGCAGGCGTACTTTTCCGTCTTTACTGACGACGTTCGAGAGGCAATTGACCCCCAGGACGAGTGCTGAGGCGAGAGAGCATCTGCAAACTTACTTGTGTGTGCATGGCTGCATTTGAAGTCACTCCTTCGGCAAAATCGCATGCCATTCCATTCGCTTGCACTGTAGAAAGCGCATTGCTTGCGATGTCCGCTATGACAAATGGGTGCGTCATGTGATGGAAGACGGGCCAAGCGTCGGCAAATCTCGGCCTTCTGTCAGTGAGTAACGCACTCGTGCACCTCCTGTCAAAGATGCGCCAGCATCTGGAAATTAATCTCTGGGCGGAGTCTGCGCTGTCAACGCCAGCCTCTTGACCACTTTGGCGCCTCGCAGTCACGACCGGAAGCTCCACATCGCATTTAGCCCCAAGCTGCGCACGCCATCGGCCACCCAAACGGTAACCGCTACTGGACGCATTGAGTATCGAGTCATGCCAGTCGACACTCGACAGCGCAAAGGCCTCATGGTGCTGGCAGCATGTGCTGGTCTGTTGACGGCGGCGCTGTCGACTCCTATGGCTGCAGCCACACGCACAGGCGTGGTCTGCGAACGCCTCTCGAATCCGATCAGTATGGCCTCCCGCCTGTGCATCTGCGAGCCGTGTCGCGTGTGCGAGTTCAAATGGTTCAAGGCCTCGTGCGGCTACATCGAGCGCGACGGCCTCGATCTCTCAGACGGTTCGGATCTGGCTGTGGACCAGCCGCTCCTGCAACCGACTGACTGGTTCCTGACCGAGCAGGAGATCACGGACTCGCGTGGGGGCTCGCCGCGCAGTGACTTGGCCGCCTACAGCTCAGGCAACGACGTCACAACCTTCACCGCGACCAACGAGTTCTTCGATGCGGCCTTCGAGGACCTGTCGGCGACTGGGGAGGGCGATCGCGTGATGTTGGCGGCCTGGAGCACGGACTTGGTCCCGTTCCAGCCCAATGTGGAGACTGGCAAAGCCTCCGAGTTCCAGGGCGTCGTGGCTGAATTGGTGGAACGTGGCGTCTCGTTCCATGCGTTGGTGTGGTCCAATCTACTGGAAGCCCAGCAGAACGTTGCAGTTCGTGACGTTATTAACGAAATCCCCAAGTCTACAGTGAACGAGGCCAGTGCGCTGTTCGTGTTCGACGATCGGGTCCGGGCGGTGACGTCGTCGCACCACCAGAAGAACCTCATCATCGCCTCGACCAGCTCCACGGACAGCGACGACCACCCGGTCGCCTTCGTGGGAGGCATCGACATCACATCGGACCGATGGGACACCATGTACCACAACGTGACGGCCATTCGAGACGCCGGCGGCATCACAGCCGGCTACAACGGCTGGCTGGACGCCGTCCGCATCCACGGACCAGCAGCCAAGGACGTGGCCGCCAACTTCCTGGCCCGATGGAACTCCGCCTACCTACCGACTACTGGACTGGTGGATGATGTTCTCGACTTCGAGAACGACGAGTACGAAGATCTGGAGCTACTGAGCTATGCCAGCAGCAACACCACGGCTAGTCTGGGGAGCCAGAACGTGCAGATCGTACGCACGTTCAGCTGCAAGTACGAACACTATGAGGAGTTCGCTCCCAAAGGCGAGACGTCGCTGTTCCAGGCTCGGATCAAGGCGCTCAAGAACGCCAAGAACTTCATCTACATCGAGGACCAGTACTTCGTGCTGGTTCCTGAGCTTCTGGAGGCCATTCTGGAGGTCATGCCCATCATCCAGCGCCTCATCGTGGTCGTGCAGCCTCCAGACGCCACCATGAAGGCCACGGGCTACGAGAAGTACCTGTTCGACATGATGGCTCCCATCCAGCAGCTCTACCCGAACAAGTTCCAGTTCTACACGACCAAGACGGACCTGGAGCTCTACATCCACACCAAGGTCGTGGTGATCGACGACGTGTATCTGTCCGTAGCTTCCGCCAATTGGAACCGTCGCAGCATGACGTCGGACTCCGAACTGGGCGCCAACATCGTGGACGACGAGACGGTCGAGTCCCCCGACGGCGTCACAGTGCTCAAGATGGCTCGAGACTTCCGCATCCGCAAGTTCCAGGAGATGACGGGGCTTAGCTACGAGGCGTTGGACGCCATGACGTTCATCGAGGCTGCCAACCAGTTCGACGTGGCCGCCGCGGACAACGCCACCATTCTGGAGGACTATGGCGTGGAGGAGCAGGCGTACTTCTCCGCCTACACGGACGCCGCCCGAGCGCTCGTGGACCCGCAGGACACCTGCGACGGCTCCTCCGACTCGGCCTCCGGGTCCGCATAAGCCAAGGGGAGTCTGTGTGTTGATGTGCGTGCGACGTCTGTCTGGAGCTGTTAGAGCGTGCAGCTTAGAGCGAAAGCGCTACGAAGAGCGAGTCCTGTCGATGCGAAGCTGGCACTTCAACGCTGCCTTTGACTTGCCAAGCATTCATTCTCACTGCCGTTTACCAGCATTCATGCATCGAACAACGAGTAAACGCCCATTAACCAACCCATGCTGCTCCTGCTCCTCCTGCTCCTCCTGCTGCTGCTGGCGCCCTCGCTGGCGCTGGAGTGCCGCCAGAAGACCGGCGTGGTGGCGATTCTGTGGGATCGCTGCGTCTGCGAGCCGTGCGCCCGCTGCCAGTTCCATTGGCTCGCGCTGGAGTGCAGGCCGCTTCGTGGGACCCACGAGTCTGCAGCCGGCAGTCACAACAACGACGGAGCGGCTGGCGGCCTCCAGCAGCCGCTGCTGCTTGCCGAGGACTGGTTTCTCACCGAGGCAGAGCTCCTGGAGACGCGAGTGGGCTCATTGCGGTCCGATCTGCAGCTTTTCACGCGCGACAACGTCGTGACGCTGTTCCCTGCCACGAATCTGTTCTTCGAGTCGCTGTACCACGACGTCGAGACGCTGCCAGTCGACTCCGAGGTCCTACTGACCGCGTGGTCGCTGGCGGATGTGCCGTTCCTGCCGCGACTGCCTCGACGCTGGCGCGCCTCCACCTTCCGCGAGCTTTTCGGCCGCGCCATGGGACGCAACGTCTCCGTGCGTGCTTTAGTGTGGGCCAACGCCCTCGAGTACGTGCAGAACGTCGAGATGCAGCACTGGATGAACCATTTCCCAGCGACAGGGGGGCGTCAGCCACAGCCTCGGATGCTGTTTGACGATCGGCTGTCGTCTTCCACGTCCTCGCACCACCAAAAGACCGTTGTCCTCCGTCCCCAGAGCTTGGGGCAGGCGACGACCGCCTACGTTGGAGGCATCGACCTCACGACCGACCGGTGGGACACCATCGCACACAACGAGTCGGTGCTGCGTCGCCTGCGCGGGCTCGTCCAGGGCGATTACGACGGCTGGATCGACGCGGCGCTGCGGCTCGAAGGACCAGCGGCTGGCGACGTGGCCGCCAACTTCCTGGCGCGCTGGAACTCCCCCAAGCTGCCGTTGCTCACGGGCTTCAGTGATGGCGACGGCGACGTGGTGCAGATCTTCTCCAACCCGCCAGTCGACCGGTCCACCAACGTCACGTGGAACAGTCCGTCGTCAAGACCACAGCCGCCGATGCCGCATACGGGGAGCTCCGACAGCCCTGAAGGGCTGGCGAGTGTGCAGGTCGTGCGCACCTTCAGCTGCAAAGTCGGCTACTCGTTCGCCCCCGACGGAGAGGTGTCAGTGCTGCGTTCCAGACTCAAGGCCATCGCAAATGCTCGCAACTTCGTGTACATCGAAGACCAGTACTTTGTGCTGGTCCCGGAGCTGCAACACGCGCTGTTGGACGCACTGCATCGAGGGCTACAAGCGCTTGTGGTGGTCACCCAGCGACCCGCGCTGGGGGCAGCGTCGCTGGGCTACGCGAAGCTGCTGTATGAGATGCTGGCCCCACTGCAGCACGCCTTCCCGACCAAAGTGCACGCCTTCACGGCCAAGCCCGAGCTGGAGCTGTACATCCACAGCAAGGTCGTGCTGGTGGACGACATCTTCCTCTCGCTGGGCTCCGCCAACTGGAACCAACGCAGCATGACGTCGGACTCGGAGCTGGCGGCCAACGTCGTCGGCCAGGAGACCGTCGACGTCGGAGCTGATGGCGTCCGAGTGAGTGCGTTGGTGCGAGCCTTCCGATTGGAGAAGCTGCGCGAGTTCACGGGGCGCGATGCCGCAGATCTGGAGACGTTGTCGCTCACCGAGGCCGTCGCTGCATTGGACACGGCGGCGCATACCCGCGAGAGTCTGATCACGACGCTGGACGTGGCCCGAGAGCTCTACTTCGACGTGTTCCCCGACCAACTCCTCCGAGTCGTGGACCCCTTCGACCGCTGTCCGCGCAAACATGAGGCAACAAACCCACTGTAGCATTGTCGGAGTAGCTGCATGCCGTTGCAGCAGTGAACCTGCTCGAATACCTCACACTCAAGGCAGCAATGCCTCACCCCAACTCGAACGGACAGCACTCTACTCCATTACCCGCCTACACCCATCCACGTCTCTCTCCTTCAAAACCACGGACTACTCAGACCTGGAGTTGGTCCAGCAGGGCGTTGTACTCCACGCACTTCTCCGAGAGCACGAGCACCATCTGCTGGTACGCGGCCAGCACGCGCTCCACACGGGCGTGCACAGCTAGCGCGCGCTCCGTCTGGTGCTCGGCGTCGTCCTCCAGCCGCCGCACTTGCAGCTGCTGCTCGGTTCCTGGCGCCTTCAGCTGCTCCAGCACGACCTGCAGCTCCTGCAGACGCCGAAACTGCGCCGTCGCCTGCTCCACCCGCTCCACGGAGCTCAGGATGGCCGCGCGCTTCATTTCATCGCCGGCGCGGGCGCTTCCCAGCGCGAAAGCACCGGCGGACTTGAGGGTCAGTTGGCTCGCATTCTCGTGGTCTGGGAGAACCAGATCGCAGAGAATCAGTATTTAGCAAACGACGATTTTGATCGGGTGATTGGGGGGGGGGGGGGGGGGGGGGGGGGGGGGATACGTACAAAGCTCCTGCAGAGCGGAGGACCCGGAGACCGCGCTCGAGAGCTGCTCCAGCTGCATCTGCAGGGCCCGCAGGCGGTCGGAGAGAGCAGAGATCGGGGGCGACGCAGCGGAAGCGCCTAGGGCCTTGGCACGCAGCGCAGCCTCGCGGCTCTCGAGAATGTCCATCGTCTTTCTGGGTGAACTGTCGGGTAATTTAACCCCCATTGCCCGATGTTGTATCTTACACCATGAATGTCTATGTAACATGTCGTACGTACGACATGTTAATAATAGGAATGGCTCGAAAGTATACAAATTCAAGTGAATAAGCCAAAAGACGAAAAAGGCCGATGCACAGGGGTAGGCGTGGCCAGAACCATAAAAAGGGTAATGATGGGCACATTGTTCCAGCGGCCCAATCGTAGTTTCAACTGGTGCCTAAACCAAAAGCCGCCCAAATTATCAATTGAGTGGTTTTCCCGCCCTCCAACTGGAGATTCGATTCATGGGAAAGAAGAGGAAATGGCCGCACGACGGGAGACGCTCCCCTCTCTATAGGGCCTTGGATTGTCGCACTCCCGAAAGGTCGCACACGAGTATTCCAACGTCAACAAGCACGCCAGCAGATCTTTTGCTTGCGAG
>MBAC02010363.1:0-10118 GCA_001712635.2 Nothophytophthora sp. Chile5
GCCATCGACTTCGTGAGCAAGATCACGCCGGAGGTGAGGGCGAAGGTGGACGCCATCGTCAACTTCGTCCCGTCGGTGCCCGAGCTGGACGTGCTGGCGACGCTGCGTGGCCGCCACCTCTAGGAAGTGGGTGGAACACGACAACAGTCTGGAGCAACGAGGTAGCGAGAGCGGAGGCTGCTTGATCATCTATTGCCTGCACGAGATCGTAGCGTTTCGAGCGAGTAAGAAATGAACCAGATCTTGCGATCAGTGCGTGGCTTAGTGGGTGCTTACAGAAGGCGCCAGAACTCAATGGGGCACTAGGCGGTCGATCGAAAGGCGTAACCACGATTAGGATGTGGTGGCCGGCAGCACGCGCTTTAGCCAGACCTTAACGTCCTGCATCTCCTGCGGGCAAGACGTGTGGTCCATGTGCGGGTACGTGTGGAACTCGATGTCCTTGACGCCAGCGGCGGCCAGCCGCTGCTTGGCCTGCGTCGCCCACTCGTAGCGCGCGCGCGAGTCTGCGTCCCCGTGGCAGATGAGCAGCGGCACGTCGGCCGTCTCGGGCGCAAACACGAACTCCTACAGCACAGCGACAATAGTCAGCGGTCAGTCGACCGCCTCGGTAGCCATCGATAGCGCAACAGCCAGACGCACCTTCTCGCGAGGGATGAAGGACGAGAGCACCATGATGCCGCCGATCGGCTGCTTGGTCTGGAACCCCGTGAAGTAGGACACGGCGCCGCCCTGGCTGAAGCCACCCAGCACGATCCGCGAGCGAGGGATCCCGCTCGCCACGTCCTGCGCAAACATGGACTGCAGCACGTCGCGCGTGAGGTCGATGCCTTCAGCGTAGCCCGCGCCACCCACGAACGCCTCGATGTCGTACTGGCAATCCACCGAACGATACAGCACGAAGCAGGTGTCAGATGCGGCATACAGGTTGAGTCAGTGCGGCCAAGTGGCGCATACCCAGGCCGGAATGTTGCGGCCGTTCGCGATCGTCACCGGTCGTGGCGCAGCTAGCACAGGTAGAAACACGCGCGTTTAGTCGTGAATCAAGCTGTCCAGTTTCGTATTGGCCAGGCCTGTAGCTCTCAACGCACCCGTAGGAAGCACGAACTTGACGTGCGGCATCTCCTTGGCGATGGCGCCGATGGCGTCGGCCCAGCCGTGGGCAGAGTCCCCCAGGCCGTGCAGGAAGTAGACCACCGCCGTGGGGCTTTCGCCCGAGAAGACGACGGTGTTCTGCTGGTCCACTGTCATCTTGACTGAGCTGCTGCCGTCGAGACTGGAGACGCAGGCGATGGAGAGCAGATGCAATACTGCGGCGAGGAGCGCAGCGGCGGCGCGGAGTCCCATGCTCCTCCCCCGAGAGTCCGGCGCTGTCGGAATGACATGCCGAGATGGTTCGTCGTCTGGCCACAGAAAACGTTTTTAAACCTTAATGGACGTTGAAGCGACGGCTCGATATGGTTAAAACCTACATTAGCAATGTCGTGACCACTAGGAGTTACTAAGAGATCAGGTGCTTTCGATCTAGGTTTGTTTGGCGGTGCGAGCAGGTATAGGTTTGAGAATGATTACGGGCCCACGATGATGCAATCGTATCATGAGTGACGTGATTGCTTCAGTCGCGCCCTTGCTGATGCAATCGTTACCGCAACAAGCAGGAATGGCTCCGCAAACCTTACCGGTATCCGGATAAGCACAACCCCGCAACAACTCCGATGCGCTCGACTGGGCGGGACGACGTGTCATTCCGTGCAACTGTTTGTCTGCGCTGCTCATTTCTGAAAGAGAGAGAGGAAGGGACTCCGCCTCAGCGACAGCGCCCGTCGACGCCTCAGCTCTGAGTGTCGGGGATCACGCGCTGCAGCCACTTGGTGACGTCGTCCAGCTCCTCCATGCAGGCGCCGTGCTCCATGTCCGGGTACGAGTGGAACTCGATGTCCTTCACGCCAGCCTCCGCCAGCTTCTCCTTGGACATTTTCCCGAACTCGAAGCGCACGACCGGGTCCGCTTCGCCGTGGCACATGAGCAGCGGCACGTCGGCCGTTTCCGGCGCAAACGCGAAGGCCTGCGAACGGATGAGCAGGCAGACATTGCAGCCGTCGTTAAGCCTCGCAGCATTACAGACGGTTTTGATATCTGGCTGGCATGCGACTTGTAAAACGTACGTTAGGCCGTGGCAAGTATCCGGACATGGAGATGATGCCTCCGAGCACCGTCTTGGACTGGTAACCAGAAAACAGTGACAGCGCGGCACCCTACGACGGCGATAGGCGCAACAATAGCAGAATGGATGAGCTCGCACGCCGATGAGATGCGAATTCAGACACAAAATCCGCCCTCCAGGTGCCCAAGCAGACAGCTCTTTACCTGACTGAACCCGCCCAGGACGATACGCGAGATTGGGATCCCACTGGCCACCTGATCACTCACCGAATCCAAGACACCCGTTTACCGAATGGCACCAAAGCATGTCAACAGGTCTCAGCACCAATCACCCACCTCCTTCTCGATCAACGCCATGATCCGGTCGCGCGAGCTGTCAACGCCGTCGGCGTTGTCTCCAGACACGCGCGCCAGCGACTTGATGTCGTACTACAGCACCACCACCAGGGAACGCAGGGCCACGATCCAGTCGGCGTTAGCGACCCACCCAATCACCCACGTAACCAGAACGAGCGCCAAGTCTGCCACGTACCCAAGCTGGCATGCGCATGCCCATGTTCAGCGTCACGGGAATGGAAGCGGCTGGAACGAACCACAACAGACAGAGATATTAAAGCCCCACGCCCATTTCCCCTCGCAGAAGCAGCGCCTCACACACCCGTGGGCAGAATGAACTTGACGTGCGGCAGGCCCTTGGCCAACATAGCCATGGTGTCGCTCCAGCCGTGGCCCGTGTCCCCCAGTCCGTGTAGAAACACCACCTAAACAGCAGCAGCAGGCCCAACACGCCAGGCGTCAGCACGACGGGAATCCCCACGTTCCTATCGAGGTCAGTAGCGCACCGTGGCGGTGGGCGCGTCCGGCGCCAGGACGATGTTATTGTCCTGGTCGGTGGTCGCGCGGATCGTGCTCAGCCTGCGGGAGGCGCTCATGTTGCTGCGGCGCACGGCGGCGGAAAGAGCTCCTCTGCTTCTGCTTCCGAAGCAACCTGCGAGCATATTCCGCGGTTGGGAGTTTTGGCGGAGATCCGATGGAAATTTACCGAAGTGGTAGTAAAACCGGTAAGATATCGGTACAGTATGACCTGTCCGGGGACCAATTCGGGTAGCGATGCAATTATTTACGAGTGTCGACCGCTCTCGGGATAGTGCTCGCGTTGGGTTCGTGGGCATGAAGCAAGTACTCCAGCTACAGTTCACTGCAATCCTCAGTTTGTTGCGCATCCGGAGCTAGCCATACTGGCACTGCACGCGCCTACAAGTGCCTCGAGCGCAGCAGCTGCAGATGGTCCGCCTGTGGCAGCGTCGGCACGAAATTGACGATGGCGTCGATCTTGGCCTTCACTTCAGGCGTCAACTTGCTCACAAAGTCAATCGCCTTGAGGTTTTCCTCCAGTTGAGCCGGCCGACTCGCCCCCACCACCACCGTCGACACGTGCTCGTTGGAGACGCACCAAGCGATCGCCATTTGCGCAAGCGAGCAGCCCAGCTCCTCAGCGATGGGCTTGAGCTTGTCAGCAGTCTCTACGTTCTGCTCGAACCCTCTCGAGAAGGCGCCGTTTCGCACCGCATCGACTGAGAAGCGCGACCCGTCCGGGATCTCAGCGCTGTACTTGCCCGTCAGCGTGCCGAACGCCAGCGGAGACCACGTGGTGAGGCCCAGCTTGTACTTCTTATACAGGTCGATGAACTCGAACTCGACGCGGTTGCGCGCGAAGAGGTTGTACTGCGACTGCTCCACGATGGGGCGGATCAATCCGAGGCGGTCGGCAATCTCACAGGCCTCCGCGATGTCGGCGGCGGACCAGTTGCTGGTCCCCCAGTAGAAGGCCCAGCCCTTCTCGATCACGTAGTTCATGGCGCGCACGCTCTCCTCGATGGGCGTGTAGGGCTCTGGGTGGTGGCAGAAAATCACGTCCACATACTCGAGGCCCAGACGCTGCAGCGAGGCCTGCGTGCCCTCAATCATGTGCTTGCGACTCAAGCCCTGGCTGTTCGGAGTGCCGGTGTCGAAGCCCTTGCACCCACTGAAGAGCTTGGCGGACACCACCAGGTCCTCGCGACACCAGGCGCCCTCCTCGATGCCCTTCTTGATAGCGCCGCCCATGAGCTCGTCGGCGCGACCCAAGGCGTAGTTCTCGGCCGTGTCGAAGAAGTTGACACCGTGTTTGAAAGCGATCTTCATCATGGCGTACCACGCATCAACCGTGTTCTTCTCGCTCGGGAACATCCAGGAGCCGAGCGAGAGCTTGGACACCAGCAGGCCGGAATTGCCCAGGAAGCGGTGCGTCATCTTGGCAGCGGTAGTGGACGCCATTGTAGAGGGAGGAGGACGGAGAAGCTTGTGCGATTGAAAGCAAATTGGTGAATGAAGAGATGGAGATCCAGGCGTTGTGATACATACCGCTTTTTGGCAATTGCACCTTTGGTTTTCTTGGTAATCGTCGACCCCGCATAATCAACGAAAGTTTGCAGAAGGGTGCAATGCAATGCAAATCTTCTGCAACCCCACCCTCACGCCCTCCACTGCAGTGAAGCTACGAACCCCGCAGCTTCCAGCGTCACGGCGCGAGCTCAAGCGTTCTGCTCAGCCACGAGCCGCTTCTGAGCTGCTTCCGCGTTCTGATGAGCACGACCAATGAGTGTTGGTCTTTCTTCCACAGAAGCGCAGTGCACTGTCAAATCCTATGTTCGGTTCCTTTATCTCCATGGCGCTCGTTTTATATTCTGTGGTGAATCAGAAAAAAACGATTTGGTCAAAAGATGCAGCTATAGACTCGGTCCGTGACACAAGAACAAGAACACCATGCACCACAACAGAAGCAAGGCTGGAAAACAAGACGCAAAACCAATGCGCCAACGCCTTTGAGGCTGATTTCCCCCATGCATGTTTGCTAGAGCAAAGTTGATGAAGGCTACGCCGGCACTACGCTGCTCAACAGCCTTTCACGTCGCTGGCGAGGCTCACAGGTGTCTCTTGCGCAAAAAGGCCAGAGGGTTCATCTCCGGTACGGTCGGCACGACGCTGTAGATGGCGTCGATCTTGGCCTTCACTTCCGGCGTGATCTTGTCCACGAAGTCGATGGCCTTCAGGTTCTCCTCCAATTGCTCGGGGCGACTCGCGCCGACGAGCACCGTCGACACGTGCTCGTTCGAAACGCACCAAGCGGTGACCAACTGCGGCAGCGAGCAGCCGAGTTCCACCGCGATGGGCTTCAGCTTGTCGGCAAGCACCACGCGCTCGTCATAAGTGGGCTCCATCGCACGGGTCGCGAACGCCGGCTTGGTGAAGCGAGAGCCATCTGGCTTGCCAGCGGTGTATTTGCCAGTCAGCGTCCCGTACGCCAGAGGGGAGAACGTCGTCAAGCCCAGCTTGTACTTCTTGTACAGATCCAGGTACTCGAATTCGACCTTGTCGCGCGTGAAGATGTTGTACTGCGACTGCTCCACGATGGGGCGGATCAACCCCAGACGGTCAGCGATCTCACACGCCTCCCTGATGTCCGAGGCGAGCCACTCGCTGGTCCCCCAGTAGAAGGCCCAGCCCTGGTTGATCACATAGTTCATGGCGCGCACGGTCTCTTCAATGGGCGTGTACGGCTCCGGACGGTGGCAGAAGACAACATCCACGTAGTCCAGCTGCATGCGACGCAGCGACGCGCGGGCGCCCTCCACGATGTGCTTGCGACTGAGTCCTTGGTCATTCGGACCGGACTCCGTGAAGCCTTTGTATCCGACGAAGAACTTGGTGGTCACCACCAAGTCTTCACGGCTCCACACGCCTTCCTCGATGCCCTTCTTGATGGCGCCGCCCATGTTTTCTTCAGCCAGACCATTGCCGTAGATCTCGGCGTTGTCGAAGAAGTTCACACCGCGCTTGAAGGCGGTCGTCATCATCTTGTACCACGCGTCCGCCGTGTACGCGTCTTCCCGGTACATCCAGCTCCCGACCGCGAGCTTGGACACCAGCAGGCCAGAGTTACCGAGGAAGCGGTACGTCATCTTGGCCGGGGAAACGGAGGTGGACGCCATTGTAGAACAGGATACGGTGTGCAGAGAGGCTTGCGGCTTTGCTCCATGCGGGGCAAATTGAAGAATGACCTCAGAGGAGGTAGGCGAAGGCGAGCACCCGCTACGGAATGAGATGGATAATCAGCGCGCACATAATCAACAACAGTGGATAATCAATACACTTTACGGATGTTGCAAAAAATGCACCGCATAATCAACACCAGTGGATAATCAAGGCAACTTCTGTGAGGCTTCACATTTTGAGAACAGCCTGACCACCAGCCTCCGCCTTGCGAAGAAGCCACTGCGAAGAAAGGAAGACTAGTGACGGTAACGCTAGGCCACGGCCAGCGCTGTGAGTTTATATCCGCTGTGCGAGCATTTTGATCGGGCCGGATTGTAGCCTCATCTTTTTATGGCATGGATGGTGGTTTCTTCGTCGCTGAAATGAAATGGGCAAACTTCAAGAACACATGACAGACCTACGCGAAACGGGTGCGCGCAAGCGCGTACTCATCTAGCTGCGGCAGCGTCGGCACGAACTTCACCACAGCGTCGATCTCCGCCTTCACGTCGGGGGTAATCTTGCTCACGAAGTCAAACGCCTTCAAGTTCTCCTCGAGCTGAGACGGACGAGTCGCGCCCAAGAGCACCGTCGAGACGTTCTCATTTGAAACGCACCACGCGATCGACATCTGCGCGAGGGAGCACCCAATCTCCGCTGCGATGGGTTTGAGCTTGTCGGCAATCACCACTCCCTCTTCGAACCCGTCAGCAAGATACCCCGTCTGGAAATCGGGAGACGTGTAGCGCGAGCCTGCTGGTTTACCAGCGCTGTATTTGCCCGTTAGGGTCCCCCTCGACAATGGCGACCACGCCGTAACGCCCAGCTTGTACTTCTTGTACAGATTCACATAATCGAAGTCCACTCGGGAGCGCTCAAGGATGTTGTATTGCGGCTGATCGGCAACCGGACGCACCAGTCCGAGGCTGTCGGCGATCTCGCACGCTTCGATAATGTCAGCCGAGCTCCACTCGCTGGTGCCCCAGTAAAACGCCCAACCGCTTTCAATCACGTAATTCATGGCTCGCACCGTCTCCTCGATGGGTGTGTGGATATCTGAGCGGTGGCAGAAGATGACGTCCACGTAGTCGAGTCCGAGACGACGAAGTGAAGCCCGCGTTCCTTCCACGACATGCTTGCGGCTCAGTCCCTGATCGTTCGGACCCACCTTCGTCCCAATAAAGATCTTGGTCGTGATAACCAAGTCCTCGCGGCTCCACACTCCCTTTTCGATACCCTTCTTGATGGCGCCACCGAGCATTCTCTCGGCCTTGCCGTTACCGTAGGACTCCGCCGTGTCGAAGAAGTTGACGCCGTGGTCGAACGCTATGGCCATCATCTCGTACCACGCATCGACATCGTACTTGGCCTCGTCGCTCATGAAGGTGCCCAGTGCAAGTTTCGATATCAGCAGACCGGAATTGCCCAGGAAACGGTGGGTCATCTTGTTCGGTGGGGAGGCAGCAGAAGGCGGCGACATGGCAGAGCTCGGAGGCGTAGACGCTTGGAAGGCTTGAGAAGAACTTGGGAGGTATGAAGCAAATCCGAAAATGACATTGGAAAGTGTGACGGGATCACCAGCACTGAGCAGAAACAGCAGAAGCAAGTCACGCAGCATGGCCAGTGTTGAAGCCAAGGCGATGCACTTGGGTGGCCAGTGCACGTGTGGCGATTGCACCAAGGACGTTCGACATGGAACAGCCACCATGTGGGCCAATCCCGAGGCAGCATTTTATATTACTATGAGTTTAAGTAGGCACAGATTTAAAAGCGGCATTCTTCAATCACTTCCATGATGACTCGCTGGTCGATGACTCGATTACGCATACCGGATGATGACGTATTGGACACTTCGGGCACCTGATAATGCTAAGCTTACATGTGTACCTGGTGAATCCTCCAAAGAACGCCCCTAATGGAGAATGAATTTGGAATTAAGAAAAATCGACTTGCTTTCTTTCTGGTCACCCATTTAGTCACCTCCAGTGGCGAGACGTGAGCTTTCTGACTGGCCGATTCGGCTGGGAACTCCGAACCCCCCACGAGCAAGAAAGCGATGGTGACCCTCAGCAGCTCGCGAGCTTAGCGTTTCGATTCGAAGCCCAGCACCTGCAAAACAACCCGCCACCCACACCCTTAGCGAAGAAAGTTGGCGCACAACTTGCCCTACAGAGCTGGAGCTCGAGCAGTATAATCCGTCACCGTAATAAACGCCCAGCTTGCCCCAACGACGAAGCGGTCAGCGATTGAGAGCAATATGCATGCATTAGAGGCATCACTTAGCAGTTCGAGTAATTGCCCTCCCCCTGCAGCAAACCTCCCAGTCAATCTGCACTGCCGATACTCGCAGCCAAGGGAGCAACATCCAACCTACAAGTGACGATTGCGCACGTATGAAAACTGATCCAGCGCAGACACGGTCGGCACGAAGTTGACGATGGCGTCGATCTTCGCCTTCACCTCCGGTGTCATCTTGCTCACGAACTCGATGGCCTTCAGGTTCTCCTCCAGCTGCGACGGACGACTGGCGCCCACCAGCACCGTCGATGCATTCTCGTTGGAGACGCACCAGGCGATCGCCATTTGCGCGAGCGAGCAGCCCAGCTCCGCTGCGATGGGCTTGAGCTTCTCGGCCATCTCCACGCGTTCGGCAAATCCCTGACCAAAAGGGCCTTGCGCAATATACGCAAGCGAGAAACGAGAGCCTTCGGGCGTGCCAGCGCTGTACTTGCCCGTCAGCGTACCAAACGCGAGCGGAGACCAGGTCGTCAAACCCAGCTTGTACTTCTTGTACAGATCCAGGTACTCGAAGTCCACCTTGCTGCGCACGAACAGATTGTACTGCGACTGCTCCATGATGGGACGGATCAGCCCAAGACGGTCGGCGATCTCGCAGGCCTCTCGGATGTCCGAGGCGAGCCACTCGCTGGTCCCCCAGTAGAAGGCCCAGCCCTTCTCAATCACGTAGTTCATGGCACGCACGGACTCCTCGATGGGCGTGTGCGGGTCTGGGCGTTGGCACAAGACGACATCCACGTACTCCAGCTCCGTGCGGCGCAGCGACGTCTTGATCGCCTCCACGATTTTCTTGCGGCTGAGCCCCTGGCTGTTCGGTCCGCCCTCCATGAACCCCTTGGAACCGTGGAAGAACTTGGTGGAGATGACCAAATCCTCGCGGGCCCACACGCCGTCGGCGATGCCCTTCTTGATGGCGCCGCCCAGCAGCTCCTCCGCCTGGCCGTCGCCGTACATTTCGGACGTGTCGATGAAGTTGACGCCGTGCTTGAAGGCCATGACCATCATCTCGTACCAGGCGTCCACCGTGTACTTTTCGTCGTATTTCATCCAGGAGCCGAGCGAGAGCTTGGAGACCAGCAGGCCGGAGTTGCCCAGGAAGCGGTGCGTCATCTTGGCGGGGGTGGCAGCTGCGGCAGTCGACATGGCTGGCGTTGAGAGAGCGGCTTGAGAGAGTGGGTAGGAAGTGCGGGATCGGAAGCAAGTTCGAAAATGAGATTGCAGCGTGGAGGTAAACGCGGAGCTCGTTTTGGAGGAATCTATGAATTTACGAGTTCACGGCGTCCCACCGGAACTTGAGGTGTGCTCTCCGCCCAAGCCGAGCGACAATGCAGTACTGCGAACATGTGCCTTCTACTATTGTTTATCTATTTACGCAAAACGTGCATATAGAAACCCGTGAATTCTAATAGTAACCTTAGGCGAAGAGCACAGTTTGGCATTGCGCAGAGCAGGTGGTGTCGCGTCATCGACATTCGCCCATCTCAGGATGTCACGCGACAGCAGTCGGTCGCAAGAGTGATTGCGTTGAAGTGTCTTACACCAAACAAGTCACGAGTCGGTTGTGCGAGTCTGTCGTTGAAGTC
>MBAC02010368.1:0-24228 GCA_001712635.2 Nothophytophthora sp. Chile5
ACGTGGGTGAGGGCATGGAGGAGGGCGAGTTCTCGGAGGCCCGCGAGGACCTGGCTGCTCTGGAGAAGGACTACGAGGAGGTGTCGGCCGAGACGGCGGAGGGCGAAGGCGAGGACGAGATGCTCGGCGAAGAGTACTGAGCCCCTGGCGACGGAAGGCTCGAGTGGAGAGGAGTGTCCGAGCGGGTTCTTGACCAGTTTTGCTTCATGATGAGAAAGTCTGAGGAACCTGATGAAAGCGGAGAGTGCGTATTGGCAATGAGCGATGGAAGGGTTTGCAGGATGGTTGATAATGCAAATCCCTTTTTTGCAGTTGAATGAAGTCTTTGCAGCTATCACGTTGAAGAGGTCCGTTAAACGCATGCTGCGTTTGCAGTCATCGGTATTTTTAGTGCGTTGCTGTCATCACGGCGTTTCTAAATCTGGAGCTGGCGCGCTCTTCTTCCACCAGCATCGGGAAGCCGTGGCCAAGTGCAGACACGTCGGTGTGTCGATAGATGCCAGGCGAGACGCAAGCGTGAGCGGCTGCGAGTGACAAGAGTCATGCCAGCGAAAGCCAAGGGCGTCAAACCTGTGGCGGGGCGGAAGGTACCTTCATCGGCTTGGTCATGCGGTCGACGCCAGCTGCGTCTGATGGGTTCTAACTGTGGTGGTGACCTGCGTGGCGTGTTCAAAGCAGCCTGGCAGTCCGGAGGAGAACGGACCCAAGTTTCGCAACAAAATTCTAGGCTTGAGTGCCGTCTCGGAGCAGAACTCGACAGCGATCTCCTTCGGTGAAAGCAGGAACGTTCAGGATCAGCCGGACGTCGTGACCCAATTGCACGAAGAGCTCTCCAGAAGACAGGTCCGTCCGTCGATCGCTTTCTATTATTGCCAAGGGAAGAGCGCTTGCTCTCATCTAACGACTGCGACTGCTCTCTTCCCTGTAGGAGAGCTATGTGCGTCGAGAGCGGCAGTACAAAGTCCGAATCGGCGAATTGGAGGCGATGTTGTCGGACTCCCGAGCCAAGAAGAGCAAGGAGAATTCGCTTGACGCCTCTATGGACCGTCTACGTGGGATGCACCGCAGTATCCTGGATAATGTGGATCAAGTTCAAGACCGTACCACCAAAATCTTGCAAGGCACGTACGTTTCCGCCTTGATCGTGGAAGCGCGACCTGAAAAAATGGGCTCATAACCTGTTCTTGTTGCTATACAGAGCAAGAGAAGGATCTTCTCCGTGCCTTCCGAGCGCGACTGTACAGTGTGCAAGAGGAGCTCGAGTCCGAGAAGAACAAGACGGACGACGGCGCGTCAGCGTGGGTCGAGAAGAACAAGCGGCTCGAGACGGAAGTGGAGTGGACGAAAGAACTGGCTGATCGTCTCGACCGACTGAATCAGAGCTTGACTCGAGACAACCAACGGCTGAAAACCCAGTTCTCCACACAGGAGAACGACCGCGAGTTCCTCGTGAAGCAGCTCGTGACGGTGAAGAAGGATAACGTGAGTCTCCGGACGGAGCTGGAGACGCTTCGGCAGCAACTCGACCAGTTCCAAGAGACTGAGCAGCCGCAGTCGCAGTCGCAGACGCTGTTCCCTGCAGCCTCCACAAGTTCATTAGCCAAGGTGCATTACCGAGACACGACTACCAGTCACCAACGACCCAATACTGCAGTGGGGATCAACACTGCGCTGGTGACTTCAGACGGAGACAACCGCTACAAGGAGATCAGCAAGCGGCTCAAGCGATTGCTGGAAGTGGAGCGTCGCAATCTGCAGCAAGTTCGTGTGGCTTACAAACTCGAGTTGCAGAACCACACGGAGCTGGAGAGCATCCTTAAGAGCTGCATCCAGGACGTGCGGAGCGAGATCGCGTTCACCTCGCAGCTCCCGCTGGTCTCCGCTCCTCCAAGTAGCAACAACTTCTCCGGCAGTCCCATAGTGACCGGGCGACGGCCGAACACCAGCGGCGGGTTGCAGGATGAGAGTCGGCTGAATGCGGCGGAGAGGCAGCGACTCATCGAAAGATTGCTGGAGAAGGAACAGCTGCTTACGCTATTGACAGCCAAGGCGTTCCCTGTTCGCAATGGCAAACGGCGGGGAGACCCACTGCTCACTGGCGAAGCCGTTTCGCCCGACGAACTGGCCAAACTGCTCACAGGCGTGACAAGTCTCACAGGCGGCTGAGATACTGGGCGGCTGATTGCTTTGGCCGGTCGGATCCACGTGAAATGGACCGATCGCTGTCGGTTCCAGAGTGGACAAGCGACCAGCAAAGCAGCGGTGGATCGCTTGAAGCAAGCAAATAATGCATACATGTGAGACAGGAACGATCTGAGGGGATTCAGAGAACCAGGTGTGTGCATGCATGCGTTCTACTTGCTTTCCCAAGAAAGAAAGAGCGTGGGTTTGGGCCTGGGCTCGAAAGGCAGCCGATACTGCCGTGCTTGTGGAGCCGGCTGGCTGCGCTCGCAGGGACTTGCGCGAAACGGAGGATACTGTTCGCTGGCAGAGGCACCACCGCAGCAGTAGGTAGACGGAAGGGATGGGAGCAATCTCCCGGGGGAATCGGGGTGGAACATTGCAGGCTGCAAGCGGGATTGGTCGTGGTGGCGCGTCTGCGGAGTCAACCGGCGCGAATGGCGTTGCCCAGCCACCACTGGCTTTGGTCCGTGCCGGTGGCGCGTTTCTTCCATTTATAAAATCTTTGCGTCTTTTCAAGATCGCACTCTCCCCTTTTCCAGCAACTCTTGGCTGTTTGAAGACTTGCTGGTTGTCGCATGAGGGGGAGCAGATGATTGAAGTTGGCTTGTGAAACGGCTGGGTTCGCTAGTAAAAACACGATCTTCGTATTTTTCTTCCACCCCGTGGGAACAAGATGCCGCTGCATGTGCAGCGCGTTGTGCGCTCTTCGCTGCCGATGGCCTGATGCAAGGCGAACACCGACTGACTCACCAGCAATGCGCATCCATTTCCCGAGGTGTCACGGCGCGAGGAGACGAAGCTGCAGCACAACAGAAGTGAAACTTCTGGCCAAGAGAGACGCCTTCCTGTCCAGGTCGGCAGTTGGCCACTGGCCTCTTCGTAGCGTACACTCGACCGGTCCACCCCACCTCTCCACCTGCTGATTCAGCCGGAGCAAAAGCCTTGGACAGTCTGAGCATCATATTTCTTCACGCTCGTGCTCGGGGATTGCGCTCACGAGAGGAAGCGGCGGCGAATGTGTTTGAAAGATCGCAGCTTGTATTTTGCATAGCGAAAACGTTATTTCGTGCTATCTTTCCGTTGCAAAGCCGCATTTTTCTGGAAAGAAAACAGCACTGATGCTCCGATTCTTCCAATGAAAAATTCGAAATCTTACCACTCTGTTGCGCCTCCTTCGCAGCAAACACATTTTCTAAAATACTCTCCGGCCCCCTGTTCAACAAGAGATCCGCCCATGTTGAAGCACGTCGACTCGCATCCGCTCGCTGTTGAGGCTTCCCGCGCGCTGCCGCTGAACCCGCAGGCACTGTCGGCTCTGGAAGACGAGTACATGCGCTTCCCCGGCGGCGACGGGCAGGCGGCGCGGGCCCACGCGGCTCGCAAGAGCGCGATGCTGTCGCTGTCGCCGGCCTGCAGCTTCGAGGCCTTCAGTCTGCACTTCCACCTGCCGTTGAAAGCGGCGGCCGAGAAGTTCGGCGTGCGCGCCACGGCCTTCAAGAAGCGCTGTCGCGCCATCGGCATCCGCCACTGGCCCTACCGCAAGGTGCGCAGCCTCAAGCGGTCGTTGCAGGAGCTGCATCGCTGCAAGGAGCAAGCGCCGCTTAGTGGCAAGCAGCAGATTCAGTACGCTACCTTCAAGCGGCAGCTGGCCAAGCTCATGGCGCCAGAGACCTACGGGCTGGACGCATCCGGTAGATGCCATCGCCAGCAGCTACTGGCGACGGATGAAGACGAGGAAGAAGACGACGGCGACTCGGACGACGGCGACGACTCGTTCGCGTCGCAGAGCCCGCGGTTCCGAGGCGACGCGGCCATGGATTGCACCGTGAGTCCGTCGGACGGAAGCGCCAAGACCTTCGGGGACTTCATCCCCGCCGGACCTGTGCATCTACGCTCTATTCGACGGAACCAGTCGACGTTCTTGGCGCCGCCGCTTTATGGGAAGAGTCCGCTACTCGGTAGTGGGAAAGCACTGGGGCTGCCTGGTGTGGCGACGCGCCTGAGCTCCCAAGAAGCGCTGATCGCTTACTGCACGAAGCAGCGACTGCCTTTCCCGGCATTCAACCACTTCAGTCAAGTGTACGAAGCTCAGGGCGGTGGCGTTGGCGCCTCCAGTGCGGCGGAGAAAGCTGCGGCATTGGTGACGAAGACGTCGCCACTGCAGCAGCATCGCACTACGCAGCCTGTGATGCACTATTCGCGTCACTATTCGGGTAGTGAACCGGATGAGGACGAGGCTGATGGAGACCGTCCGCCGAGCGGCAGTGGCTTGGGCAACCTGCCGCCCGAGATCAAGTGCGAAGACGTGCGGTCGCTAAATGACGCCGATGACGAGTTCACGGCGCATGCGAACCACGTGGACTACAGCAGCGAGCGGTTCTTCGACGACGTGTTCCTGCAGATCTCGCCGGATTATGGCTGTCTGGTGTAGCTTGGCGTGTCACTGGGGCATCAGCCGATCGTTTGCTGACCTGTCAGTCTGTCGAACGACCTTCCTTACGGGATAGTCAGTTGCTTGGCCGCTCTTCCTTCCGGCGACAAGCATAAGCCCTCATTACACGGCGCCTTCACGTTCCTTTCGATGCGTTTCGAGACGGCATCTACTGCGTTCTTGGCCAGGAAACGACAGGGTTAGCAGTGAATGGCGCCTCAAGATCCAGAGTTCATGGGCGCGGTAGGCTTCACACTGATGATCAAACCTTTCGGGCTTCAATAGCCATCGTCAAAGGCCGCCAAAGACAGGAGCTACCGTAGCAGGATCTCGCTCGTGTTCTTGCCTTAAAGAGAAGCCCAGTGTTCTCAGCTGCTGCCCTGCTTCGGGTCTCCCTCGCCGCATCCTGCCATGCCATGCGTCAACTCCTCAGACGCTCGTCGAGTTCGCCGCGGTCGTCGACTTGGGCAAGATGCCCAGATAGTCCTTCTGGTCACGCGGGTACCACTTGTAGTACGCGACCAGCACGATGGCCACCATCAGCGCTAAGATCACGACCAGCAGCACGATGCGACTTGTGAATGCCTTGCACGCCAGCTTCCGGAGGTGGCCTTTCGCCTCCTCTGTGTCGTCGCGCGTTTGTGCCACCTACAGATTCGCACGCAGGAGGTCACAAGCGTCAGATGGCTGCATTTGTGCATCTCGTGTCACGCGATTGCCACTCGTACGTTCAGCTCCGTGTGCTCCAGCTGATTGCGTTGTTGCATCAGGTTGTTTGCCACGTTCTCCGCTGTCCCAAACGGCACACGATTTCCAGTCAGTGCCACGATTCCCACGACAGTCAATACCAGCTCCGATGAACGCCTGCATCTATTTGATGTTCGCAGTCTCACCGATGGCTTCTGTGTGGGCAAGCGTGCGCTGCGCGTCATCCAAATGACGTCCATTTCTGACGACAGACGCACCAGACACCATGTTAGTCAAAGCGTGGTTGGCTCACACCTCGTGAGCCGGAAGGAACGTCGTCAAGCTCTTCGTTTGACTTGAACCTGTCCACTCGTTCGGCGCAGCGCTCCATTTGCTCCGTCTGCATGAAGGATACAAGACCACACCACGTAGCCCCAGCATACAAACGATGAGTACTGTCTCCAACGCGGCGGCAGCAAACTCATTCAGCATCTAACCGTGGTCGCATCTTTCGACGATGCATTCGTGGTGCCCGCTCGAGCATCACCCACTAGAAGTTCCTTATCCAGTGACGCCTTCAAGCTCGCACATTGTGCTCGGCAGTGGTGGATCTACATGTTCACGAACGAAGCCAGAAATCGTAAGAACTGAGAGAGAAGCCGATTCCTTTCTTCCGAACGTGGCCCTTTCCATTGTTGATTCTACGATTTACCTGCTCCATCATCTTCCTTTTCGTGGAAGTCGAGCCATTCTTCGCTTCGCTCTCCAAAATGCGAAGCTGTAGTCATGCAGCAGCAAAGGATGTTAGCCATCTCATCATTCAGTCGATAGCCGGCGCGTATTCTTCTCCTTGAACACGTACGTATCGCTCCACTTCGTCGACGCTGCTTCTCGCGGTCACTACGCGATCCTCCCGCTGAGCTGCGAGCCACACAAGCATCATATCGGGTTAGCGCCTTCTTTTATGCCATGCATGAAGGTGAACGCGTGCTGTAAATGTACCGGCATTGGAGGACCGAGCGTACTCGTCGATGGCCTTGAGAGCCTCCCCTCGGACATTCTCGAAGATCTCGAGATACCCGTCGAACGCCGTCATCCTCGGTAGCTTGCTTGGTTCCTCCTGTTGTATCCCCAATTCTCAACGCACAGGCAAATAGCAAGGGATGAATGCCGTGAGTGCTGAATGCTTCGCCAACTGTCGGGTTCGCCTCGGCTAAAAATGGGACGAGGACATGGCAAAAGCTTCGTCCCAGGCTGAAACACCTGCGCATCTGGGAATAGAAACAACGATTGTTGTCAACAAATCCAACGGGCGCGAAGATGCAGGCTGTGCAACTGGAACATGGACTGCTCCGCCCCTCTAACAGCGTATCTTGCTCTTGTATTTAGCAGGGACTTTACCGAATGACGGCCGCGCTTGTGTGCCTTCAAATCATTCGAACTGGTTAATGCTCCACCCACGCTCACAAACTCACCCACTCACTGCAGTTGCAACGGGTCGGCTGCCAGTTGGGTTTGCAGTACCTGCAGCTCGCGGTCCAATCTGGAGATGGCGGCCAGGTGAAGCGGCAGCGGCGACTGTCTCTCCATCGTGATCGGGTGCATGGTCAGGTACGACAGCGCGTGGAAATCTCGCAAAATGGCGGTCATTGCCGTGGCGTTCGCAGCCTCGTCGACTACAGCATCAGATTCCTCCATGAAATCGCGGAGGATCGACACTTTCAGAAGCACCGACCCTTTCTTGCAGGCCAACGCATGCTGATCGGGCAGCAGACTCGTCGCTTTCCAGGCTTCACTTCCCGTACAGAAGGTGATGCGACTGCAGTCGCGAGTCGTAGTGTCTTGTGGCGAAATCGCAGTAAATCCGACTCTGTCGGAAATGTACAGCGTCGACGACGACAGGGTTTCCTGGAATTGCACTTCCTCGCATGATGTCGTGCTGAGCTGAACCAGCAACAGGCGGGATACGAGCGCCGCATACTTTGCGGGCACAAGGTCCTCCAGTCGGTGGGACTGCAACTGCTCCCATGCACGCAGTTCTTGGTCGTTCATGTGCGACACACCAGCAATGTCGGCTAGTCGAGTGATGACAAGCACCGACTTGCTGCCGAAGAGCGCGTTGAACTGCAGCAGCTTCAGTGTCATCTGAAGCAGCGCATTCTCGAGATCCCCTTCTTCGATCATTATCATGTGCGTTTCCAGAATGGACCCAACCGCATCTGTATAGCTGCACGCGAGCCACTTCTGGTCATTTGACAGCAAATACCCGCCGTAAGTGTACGTTGGCTCCGTCTCAATCACTTTAGATGACGCAGTAGCGTCTGCACGCCAATCCGCCAAATGATACAGACGCTCGCTTAGAAACTGTGACCCTCCGGTGCCAGGAGCAGTGGAGCCAGTTGGCTTGAGGTTCACGTTCTCACACACGCGGTCATACAGCCCGAAGCAGTTCGGCAGCAACACATGCGGACTCGGGTTCACTTCCGCTTCGTACAGGTCGTCCAAGAACACCATCTCCACCGTCACACTACCCTTCCAGGAGCAGGCACCAGCAGCGTTGTTGGCTCCAAAGAGCCCACTCGAGAACGCACCGAGCGCCCACATCTTATGTTTAACGTCACTTCGACGGAATGGGACCACCAAGTACACCACTGTGCCGACTGGAGATCTCGAAAACGCTTGCGTTGTTTTCTTCGCATCCGACGACAGCACGGGGTTCAGTAACTCCCCCGCCGCGCGGAAGTTAGCAAAGGCGTCCAACATGTTGTCGGCGCAGTCAACGAGCAGTAGAGCGTTTGAGGCGTCCACAGTCGTGTAGTTGTTGCCTTCCACCTGCCCTAGACCCACCGGAGCGTGGTCCCCCATATTGCACTGCGCGTACATGCTGCGAAAGCACGTAAAATACGACAATGCTAACGAGGCAAGCCATTGCGACGGCGAATGGGGGCACACGACCACGTAGTCCACGGGCTTGGGCGCCGCCACCGGGTGTAGAGCGCGTAATAAATATTCCGAAAGGATCGCGGGCTCGACGTGATAACTTGACTCCAGCGTGGACACATAGAATTTCGGGGCTTGTTCCAGCCGGACGCTTTCTATTCGCTTGGGCGTGGCGTCACTTGGCTTCGTCGAGGCCTTGGCGTAGTCCTGGAAGCTCAGCCACTGCTGATCCCGCCGCATCCTCGTGGCTTCATTCTTGTGCTCTTTTATCAACGACGACACCAGACTCTGTAAATAGGGCTGCACCCGATCTGCCACTTCCTTCTTCTCCCACTCGTTGGCCGCTGAAGTGTTCATGGCCGCATGGCTGGACCACGCGCTTATCCCGTTCGGCTCTTGTCTCCATGCCACCATCGCGTCGGAAACTGCCATCTGAATCCCTAACGAGATCTCGCTATCCCGTAACTTAAAGCGCTCCGGATCACTCGACGCTTTCACGGCTTGTTCCCGCGAGTGCTCTAGAAATGTCGCTTCATCAAATCCCAGGAGAAGCTGCCGCTGCTGATCTTTCTTCTGCTGCCGATTGATCTTCGGGTATTGCAGTTTCTTGTATTCGGAGCGCCAGTGCTTAAACCGCTCGGAGCACAGCCGCAATCGAAGCTGCTCCGCCGTCGCACGATTGACCGAGAGGCGGCCGGTGCTCTCTCTGGGCTTCATCGGGATGTACTCTTCAGCATTCGGCAGGATCTTCACCTTCGAGGACACCCCACTGGTCATGTTTTCTTCGAGGCTTGCCTTGGCTTCCATGTCGACATAGTCTTGGAGCGCCTGCAACAGCGGATGCGTCTTCACCGGCCGACCATCGAGTGCCTCCTGTTGTTCATTATGAGAGAGAGACTCCACAAGTGACACGGCCACACTCAAGGGCTTGGAGTCGTTCTTCGGCTTCGTGCTCATTGGCTCGGGTTTCGAGAGTGAGGCTTTCACTAACGAGAACAGTTGCGCAGGACTCAAGTCAGTAGCTTTCGCTCCGTTGCCGGGAAGAGTCCACGGCAGTGCCTTCTTCGCCGACCCTCGCTCTCCCCCACTGACTGTGATAGCTCCGAACGTCAGCGAGAGTGTGGGTTTGTTAGCTTTTGAGCCGTTCCGCCGCCGTTTGAAGCGCCGAACGTCGGGATCCACACGCAAATGCAGCTCCGCGTCATGCGGAAACGTCATGCGGATGATGGGGCCACTGGCATCCGGCGTATTGACGTGCGTATCCGGAGACACCGGCACGATGGATTCGTCGCTTTCCAGTGAATCCGCACTGTTTCGCTTGCGCTTTTTCTTCGCGGAGCCACCAGCCACAGGGCGTCGCAGCAGCTCATCTGGTTCGCAGTCCGCGTCCTGAGTCGCTTCATCCTCGTCGTCGTCTGCGTCCTCGTCATTCTCGTCCTTTTTGCCCAGATCCTCTTCGTTGCCGACACTCTCATCACTATCATCCACCCGACGCTTGTGCTTGCGCTTCATCACTGAGCGAAACCACGGCACCACGTCTCTGTACTTAGTATCTGCGATGATTCGCGGGACCAGCCCGTCGTCCAAATGCCACACATCCACCACGGAGTGGTCGTTCTTCGACGGCAGCCCCAGCAACCGTTCCCACGAGCACCGCGGGTCGCCCAGCTCTTCTGCTCCAGGTACTTTACACGTCGAAAGACGCTCTTTCTTCACGACGTCGACCGCCACAGCAAGCAGATTGGACGGCTGGAACAGTCGGAAGTGCAGCTGGAAGGCCGGAGTAGGGACCTCTTCTTCCAAATACACCTCCAAATGGTTAAGCCGCGTGAGTGACGGGCTGCGGAAGACGAATTTGGCGTCATTAGGCTCAAAGAAGCCGTCATCTGCCAGCAGGAACTCGCCTTGTGCAGTCAATTTCCGGCCCAGAACTGCCGCGAGCGCTGCGAAAAACTGCTTCTGGATGCTTACAGACAGAGATTCCGGCAGTCGCTGAGCATTCCCTGACCAGACGCCACTGTCCACCTCCTGAACTCCCGCGGGAGGCTCCACAGCCACACCGTTCTGCATGCCATTCACGATAAACACCCACAGCTTCCCCTTCTCCTTTGGCGCGCCATTCCCCCGCACACACAGTGCATTCCGCTGCTGCAGCCGCTGGAAAAACAGCACCAACGCGTCATCCTCCTCTTCTCTAGGAAGCTCTGGCTTCGACGTCTTCCTCGGCGTCTTCCTCGGCGTCTTGGAGACGTCAACCGCATCGCCTTCCTTTGCCGAAAGACTGTACACGTGCCATTCCAGAGCCACCAGTTCGCACTGCACGCCACCACAACCCAATAAACAATAACCACACATTAACATCGCGTCAATTGGTGTAATAGGAGGCTCTACAAGGCAGGGGGAGGCCACGAAAACACGCATTTACGGCATTTCCATACCAAAGCGTAGACGTTCGTGGTCAGAGCCGGAAAGCCCGGCTTCCGCTCCATTTTAACGCGCGACTCGACCGAGAAGCGCTAGTAGACACGGGTTCGATACCACAGACCAAGCGAGGCGTCCCAGATCGCAGCTCTTCCGCTCCCCCGCACTCGTTGAACCCGCGCCGGATGCCGCCTTGCTTGTCCGCGCGCCCACTTTGTATGGAGTGTTTGTCTGCCAGGCATACCGGTACCCCCTCGCCCTGCCAACCCGCGCTGCCGCGTCCTAAAATAAAAGGGTCTGGCACCAGATTTCATGTGGGTCACGTAAAACCAGAGCAACACAGGGCGCTTTATTCGAGTGGAAACCGGTACCACAGGGTACGTGGCCTGCGTTGTCGGTCTGTCGTCTCAGGCGTCAGCAAGATCCGCCGATAGGTCCACCAGGCGTCGCTGCAACGCCGCGATCTCGTCACTCAGCTCGTTCGCGTCCAAGGCGTAGTTCTCGTCTGCATGCCAATCACACCAGCAGCAAGAGAACCCGTGAGTATCCCTCCACAACAGCCGAGTTCAAAGGCAAAAGACGCCGTACCGAAGCGTAGAACCTGGCGCTCTTGCGAGGTCAGACCTCTCCCGTACAGCATGACCTCCAGCTTTTGCAAGTGGCGCTTCAAGCCGGCCAAGTCTCGAGTAAACCCTTCCATCTCCATCGCGCGGCGCTTATCCAGACTTCGATAACGACTGCGCAGCTTGGTCAAGCGCACCTGCAAGTCCTGGATTCGCTTGGTGCAGGCTTCTTGCATGGCTGCATACTGCTCCTTCAAGATGTGCAAGTCGCGCTCTCGGGCGAGGGCTTGGCCCCGAAACTCCAACACAGTCTGGTTGCCTTCCTCCCGGACGACTTCTCGGAGCGCTTCCGTCTCTTCTCGCACCTGGTGCGTCAGCTCCGTCTTCTCCGTGACCAAAACCTTGCACTTGTGCTTGATCTGATGCAGCTCTTCGTGAGCAAGACGCTCCGTTTCCTGGCTCTTGTGCCGCAGTACCAGATAGTCTTTGGTTGTTTGCGTCAGAACCCGTTTGGTCTTCTCCACTTGCTTCTCCAACTGATTGCTCTTCTCCTCCACGTGGTGCTGATGCAGCAAAAGCTTGGCCTTCTCCTCCGCAAAGCCATCCACAAGAGTCTGAGCACAATAGAGCATACAGCGATCAGCAATTGACCATAGTACAACAGAATTCAACTGCTGAAGTACCTGGATGCGGGTTTCGGTGAGTTTTTGGTGCGATTCGAGCTGCTTCTGCAGGTTTTCGATGGTCTTCGTGAGCGCTGCCGTCTGTTCATTAGGCATGTACACGGTCCGGAGCACTTTATTCGGCGGCGCGTTCTGGCTGGAGGTCGCAGCGCTGGTCGCATTGCCTCGACACACGAAATGCGGATGCTGCTGTCGCTGCTTCTTCTTCCTGGCACGCATTTCCTCCGACGCGATGTGCATTGTGGACGGATACGGGTACGTCGTGGGTGTCAGAGGTCGGGCAATCGGGTAATTGGTTCGTGAATCCGGCCGGCAGTCTCGGAAGAACGTCACCTGCATAGTCATCGCCGCGTCTAAAGGTCAGGCATGATCGCTCTCTGCTTATTAACAGTACGCCGAGTATGTACCTGCTCGGTGATCGGCTGTGTGAGTGTGAGCAGATGCTGGATCTTCTGGCGGTCGTCCTGCTCCTGAATCCGTAGCGTGTTGTTCTGCGCTTCCAGGTCGATCAGCTCCGCCTTCACTTGGAACAACGCCGCATTGGCCTTCTTCAACGACGTCTCCAAGTCGGCAACCTATCAGTCAAAGCCCGTCACGGTCAACCAAGAGTCTCAAACCTCTTTACTAGAGAATTTCAGCAGCCAAAGCGCCATGCAATAGCCACCAACCTCCTCCGTCTTCATCCTCAGCTCCCACTTGAGGCGATGCGCCTCCTCCTTCGACACCTGTTGCACCCATCCAATCGCAGTTAAAGTACCAGCAGAACACCCAGCGACACGTCCAATATACCAAGATATACGCAGCTTTGGCGCCTGAAATCGCAATGGCAAAGCCACATTCGCGAGTTCCTTACCTCGATCTGGGCCAGATGCTCCAGCGTGGTTTCGCGCTCGGCGTGGAACTGCTCGCAGCGCTGACGATAGAACACCAGAAGCTCGGCCGCGTCCTTGCCGCCCTCTTCCTCGGCCTTCCTGCTGTCCTCTTGAGAGCCATGGACACTCGTCGAGAAGCCATGACGTGGCGAGCCGAACGACAGCAACTCTTCCGAGGCGGCGGCCATGTTCAAGCTGTGTCTGCCGGTTTCGACCCCGACACGAACCTAACGATTAGCGCGAGGTTAACCGATCACGTACTTAGGGGAGTTATCGCCCGAATTCTCTAAATTTGTGGAAAACGTCAAAGTGAGATGCAAAAACAGACTGAAGCCATCATGACGTTCACAGAAGCTTTTCCCGCGACCAAATGCCAACTGCCAACTGCCAACTGCCAAATGCCAAATGCCAACAGTCTTGTTGTGTTAACAAGGGTTTGCATTGCTTTTGTGGTGGGAAAGTTAAAGAGAAAAAACACAAAAAATGGGTTGCATGGGTATGTGACGTGAGCCCTGGAGCAGAATTGGCCACTCCCGTTCGTGTCCGTCTTCCGTCGGATTGCTTCGCTTCGCAATGCGTCGCCGCCTCCGCTCTCCGGTCGATCGAGAGCGCCTTCTTCTGCTTGTGGGCCCAGTTAGTTGGCTTCTGGCCTGGCTGGCGCCTTACAGGTGGTTCTGCATCCGCTGGATGATCCGCAAGAGCTCCAAGGCGTCAGGACGGACGTCCGGGTTCGCGTCCAGGCAGCGGTTGGCCAGCTCCATCACCAGCGGCGGGCAATCCGGCGAGAACGTCGGCCGTAACTGTCTCCGGATCACCATCTGCACGATCTTCATGCCCTGCAGTTTCTTGCCCGAGCCGTCGCGCTTGTCCGAGTACGGCACCGAGTGCGTATCCAACTCGGACATGACGATGCCGAACGAGAAGATGTCGGCCTTCTCCGTGTACTTCTTGCCCATGAGCACCTCCGGCGCCGTCCAGTAGATCGTGCCCACGCCTGCAGTCATCGTGTCTTCCACGGAACGTTCGCGACTGATGCCGAAGTCGCTGAGCTTGGCTCGGAACGCGTCGTCCAACAGGATATTCTTCGACTTGAGGTCGCGGTGGATCACCTTCGGGGACAGCGAGTGCAAATAGCCCAACGCATCGGCCACATCTTCCGCCAGGAATATCTTGTGGTCGCGCCAGTTCAATTGGCCCTGACGGCGCTTCAGGAAGCCGTACAAGTCGCCCTTGGCCATGTACTCCGTCACAGCGCACAGATCCTGCATGGTGCTCCACGATACGCCCACAAACTCGACGATCTTGGGGTGGTAGAAGGACGCCATGAGCTTGATCTCGGCGCCAAAGCACTCGATCTCCTTCTCGTCGTTCTTCTTCTCGTTCAGAATGCGCTTCACCGCCACCTGCTTGTTCTCCAGTTGTGCGAGCCACACCTCCCCGAACGCGCCCTTAGACAGCACGCGCGTGAAATACAGCGACGAGTACGGGATGCGACGACGACCCAGCGTCGGGTCCGACTGGAACTGCTCCAAAACTCGAGCCGCAACTTCGCGAGAGCGGTCCGTGATGTCCGAGTCGCGATTGTTCCCCGACGAGCCGCCCGACCCCCCGCTCTGTCGGATCTTCTCGGGCGCCACGGGCTCAATGTGACGCACCACGGGGCGGTCATGTCGTCCTCCGTGCTGCGGTGGCCGGCTCCGCGGCTGCTCTTGTTGCGGATACTGGTACTGCGGCTGCGGGATCTGGCCATTTCGCGGCTGGCCATGCGAGCCGTTCCGCGGTCGCGACGGGCCAGACGCGCGCCCCTGGCCGCTGGACGGTCGCCGGTCGCCTCCTGCGCGACGCCCCTCGTTCCCCGAGCTGCCGCGCGCGTCTCCGTGCGTGTTCCGTCGCCCCTGAGGCGCCGGAGTCGGCGACCCGTGGATGTCGTACGGATGCGCGCCGCCGCCGCTCCCGTGCGCGTCCATCCGCTGCGCGGTCGGCGTGGGGATCGTGATGGTGTCTGGGAAGCTCTCGTGGCCGCGCTTGCGGTGGCTGCCGCAGGCCCCGCACGTCAGGAAGGCCAGGAACCCGCCCATCTTGAGCGCTTCGAGCGTGCCGTCCGCCCGCTTCCTTGCTGCAGTATGGAGGGGGCAATAATACGGAGAACAACGCCAAACACCAAATGGCCTTCCCTTCCCCCAATGGGAAACCCCCCCGACAAACCGGAACTGACTACTCCCCAAGTCTAACCCACGCTAAGATTTGCTAGCAAAACGAACGTGGCAGGTGAATATTCTGATTGATGGGATTTCACGCGTGCTGATTGGTGGAATTGGACAAAATATCGTGAAAAGTTGGCGGGTGATAATTGCTCGTCTCGATTCTTGCACCCATCGCTCCATCGCCCTCGTCCTGCTTCGAAGGTTGGCAATCTGCATTTTGCTGAAGAAAGAAAACCCTGGAGATGGGGGGATGCAATATATTTCCTTGAATGGGGGCATTTGGAGGCGAACACAGCTCTGACTTGAGGTCATTGCGTCCGTGCGCACTCTTGCTCGCTAGGAAGCGGAGCAATCCAGCGGCCAACAGTGTTCTCCAAGCATATGGGGAACGTGTCTGTGCTGAGCGGCCGACTGGAACAGAGTCCAGATGTGGCTGGTTCGACTGGCAACCACGAGGCGGTCCAGTGAAAGGTCTCCATGTCCCAGACTGGCCCCGCACATCAACACATTTGCTACATCGGCAGTTTGAATGTGAACCCGCTACGGTGATATTTGCGTTGGTCTTGTTGTGGACACGGCGAATGTTGTCCCCACATTTAGGAAGCGTATCAGCACGTAGCGAGAAGCGCGCGGCAGCCACCGAAAGGCCTCTGGATGGATGGAGAGAGGTGCCACTATGGCATTCGACAGACGAGTGGAAATCAAGCGGACCAAGTGACGGCGCCAAAATCTATCAATCTATCAGGCTCCAATCTCCCACGGCAGCTCAAGTTGAAGAAAGAAACATCCACCTCCGGAGCGATCAACGCGCGTTGCTTAAACAGCGCGATGTCGAGGAAGCTCCTCTCCGCACGGCTCACGCCCGCTGAACCTACGGGACAGAAGGTCCCTTTGCTTGTCAAGTGGCGTCAGCTCTCCACTCTTTTGTGTGGCTTCGAGTCGCTGAGGCCAACGCGGTCCCGGTCTCATCGCGAGACAGCGAGCGGCCCCAAGCGTTGCTGCGAGCGCGCGAGCGTTTGAATCTTCAACGGTTTGGAGAGCGCTGAGTCTGAATGTCTCTTTAACTGTAGTTTTGGCTAATCTGGACCGGAATATCGACCATTCGACATTATTTTGAGCCGTCCGTCGGAACTGGCTCTTCATTTTCACTTCAGAATTTTTTTTCGAGCGCGGCTTCTATTTTCGCCTGTTTGGCTTGCGGTGCGACACCTTCAAGTTGTTATGCGCATGACTGTTGCAGCCGGCGCTGGGCGGTGCGCTGGCATCTCCCAGTAATGGCAGTAATGCTTCCATGAGTATTGCCTGCCAACGCGTCTCAGCTCCCAATGTTTCTGCTTCCGGGTGGAGTCCACGGACTGCAGCAAGTGCTGTGGCAGGAGCAGAAAGAAGCCATCGCACGCTTGCTCCATGCTATCGTAGCGTATCGTCCAAGTGCCGCTCGCTCTTCGTTCAGATCCGTTCGAGTCGACGGCGACTCGTGCAAACTGCACACTGAATGATCTCCTCGCCTCCCGATCTGTCTGACCAATGCCGCATGCAACGCAACGCAACGCACCGCAACGCGCTCTCCTCTAGGGGTGCAACAGGACTACGTGAACTTCTGAGTTAAATACCGGCAAGTATGGCAACCAGCGGAGGTCGACTCTACATCTCCCCCGTTTACGCGCGCTTCCCCAGCGACGCTTTTACGGCAAATCCTCCTGAATGCGCCGCAAGATGCCAAGCAGCTCGGGGGCGTCCGGCCGCACGTCCGGGTTCGCGTCCAGGCAGCGGTCGGCCAGCGCCTTGATGGGCGCCGGACAGTTGGCCGCGAACGACGGCCGCAGCGCCTTGCGGATCACCAGCTGCACGATCTTCATGCCCTGCAGCTTCTTGCCCGAGTCGTCGCGCTTGTCCGAGTACGGCACGATGCACGTGTCCATCTCGGACATGACGATGCCGAACGAGAAGATGTCGGCCTTCTCCGTGTACTTCTTGCCCATGAGCACCTCCGGCGCCGTCCAGTAGATCGTGCCCACGCCTGCAGTCATCGTCTCCTCTACCGAACGCTTGCGACTGATGCCGAAGTCGCTGAGTTTCGCGCGGTATGCGTCGTCTAGCAAGATGTTCTTGGACTTGAGGTCGCGGTGGATCACCTTGGGAGACAGCGAGTGCAGATACACCAACGCGTCGGCGATGTCTTCGGCTAGGAACACCTTATGGTCCGCCCAGTTCAGCTTCCCTTGTCGACGCTTCAGGTAGCCGTAGAGATCGCCCTTGGCCATGAACTCCGTCACAGCGCACATGTCTTGCTCAGCACTCCATGAAACACCGATGAACCCCACGATCTTCGGGTGCTGGAACAGCGCCATGAGCTTGATCTCCGCGCCGAAGCACTCGATCTCCTTCTCATCGTGCTTCTTCTCAGCCAGAATGCGCTTCACCGCCACCTGCGTGTTCTCCAGCTGCGCGAGCCACACTTCGCCGAACGCGCCCTTAGACAGCACGCGCGTGAAGTACAGCGACGAGTACGGGATCCAGCGCTGCTCCAGATCCGGGTCGGTACGGAAGGCGGCCATCACACGCTCTGCCACCTCTCGAGACCGCGCCAGCATCTCTGCGCTCGGTTTCCTGGCCGCCGGCATATCTCCTGCTGCTGCTACACTCGGCGAGACTGGTCGTGCTGCCGCCGCGGCCTGCTGGAGCTCGAACGGTGATCGCGCCGGCGCAGCTGCTGGCCGACTCGGCTCCTGTTGCTGCTCCGTCATGTACTGCGGGGGCGGGAACGTCTGCTGCTCCACATACCGCGGCTGCTGCTGCTGCTGTTGCTGCTGTCGAGTGTACGTGGGCGCGCCATTGACTGGCCATTGCGGTGGCCGCTCCTGTCGTTGTTGTCGCTGCTGCTCGTGCGCCTTCCTGTGGTCCGTAGGACGCGCGTTGTCGTATCCTGGCGTCATAGAGCGCCCGTCGTACGCCGTCATCGGCCGCTGGTGGTGCGCGGCGACGCCGTCATGCCGCGACGTCGAGGGGAGCGCGTAGTCGGTGTCGTTCTCCCGCTTGCGGTTCTGCTTGCGCTTCCACACGAAGAAGGCCACGATGACGAACAGCACCACGATGATGCCGATCACGATGTAGATGATGGTGGAGCCCGTGCCCGAGTTCGTGGACGTGTCGTCGCTCTTCTGGGCCAGCGCGGGCGCCGCCGCGAGCAGCAGCGAGGCCGCCAGCCTCCGCATCCGTCGAGAGGAAGAGCGCTTCTCCATCGCTGCGCTATGTGATCGCCGGATAGTCCACTTGGAGGAGGAGGTAGGTCAGCCCTCCCTGCAAAAAACTAAAAGTTGCAATTTGCACGAGCGGCTCGTTCGCCACCAGACTGCGGAATGGAAAATGAAAGGGAACCGGACAGACAAAATCCACCATCCCCTCCTTGCGAAGGCTGGGCAGAACTGGTGCGTCAATCCGGGTTAGGGCCCCATTTAGACACACTCTTTGGCACTATGCCATCCGTGCCGTGCTGCGGCCCAGTTTCCTGTCCCCTGGTTGCCGTGGACCAAACTGGCGATTCACGCGACAGAAAAACCTCGGGCATTTCCTTGCAACATTTGCACACATGGCGCCATTCAGTCTCGCTCGTTGCACTTTTGCAAGCATCTGGCCGAGATGGTTCCACCCGTGGGGAGGGGGAGACGATCGGAAGGTGTTGCATGTCGGTCGGTCCCAGAGCCTAAAGTCAAGCTGAAAAAAGCAAATGCGACACTTGTCGCGGAATGCGGCGACGCTCTCAAAACTTGGTGCGTATCATTTATCAGCCTTTTGCTTGGTAGGGAGTTGGGATTCTGGGGGATCACAGCCCGAGCCACCACTGCTGTCGAGAGTCGGTTTGGCTTTGAGGCGAGTGCTCGAAGGGGTTCACGCGCGATCTGGCACCGTAACCCAGTCGCGGCAGTGCGTTGTCCCCTTCACTTCCTCCCTCCACTCCCCCAATCGCACTAAGGGCTAGGGGAGCATACTCTAAACATGAAAAAAAAACGAGGTTTTTCCACCGCCTCATTCGGGTCACCAGAGCGTACCCCACCGTACCCCTTGCCAACGTACCCACGTACCCTGCACCGTACCCCGTCTATTCTCGACCTCGAAGGGGGGGGGGGGCTATAATTATATCCCGCCGGCATCTTCCGGCGGCATCTCCGGCGGCATTTCCGCTCCCCGACGGCATGACGTCCTCCGGCAGCGGCCTGTGGGCCTTCTACCACGTGCAGGGCGAGGACGGCGAGGACCGCGCGCACCCGAACGCCTTCCGGCTGGCCGGCGTGGCCCCCGGCGCCGCCGTGACGCTGGCGGACGTGCTGCGCGCCTTCCCGCTGCCGGACGCGGCGGCCTTCCACTTCCGCTTCCGCCTGAACGGCGGCGGCGGCTCCTTCTGCTGGCTGGACGCCGTCTCCCCGGCGCAGAAGGTGCCTGTGGCCGGCGGCCGCGTCATCTGCAAGCTGCTGCGGCTGGAGCGGCCCGTTAAGGCCGGCCTGGTCTTCCGCCGCCGCCCCGCGCTCAAGTGGGCGCCCGGGAGCGGCGCGCCGCGGCGGCAGGGCAGCAGCGGCGCGCTCGCGGACGGCAGCGCGGCCCAGACGGCAGTGCAGCCGCTGGCGAGAGGCGCAGGCGACGCGCCGTTCCACCGCTCGTCCTCCACGCCCGCCTTCGAGGCAGGGCGGCCGGCCAAGTACTCGGACAGGGCGTCGCCCTCCGGCTCGGAGAGGCGACACGGCAACGCGGCGGCTTCTCTGGCCGCCAGCACCGGCGACAAGAAGCCCAAGGCCCGGACAGGCTCGGCAGGCGCGAAGCCTGCCGAGGCTGCGCCTGAAAGCTTCGAGGACTTCCTCTCCGGCGGCCAGCAGCCCGCGGACGCCGCCGCTCCGCCAGCGAAAGACGTGAACCTCATGAGCGCCAGCGGCTGGGCGGACGCCCCGGCCGCGACGGCGCAGCCCAGCAGCACCAGCTCGGCCTTCCTGAGCGCCATGGACCCCTTGGCGGCGCGCAGTCCCCCCGCGTCGCAGGCCTCCCCGGCCTCCAAGAGCGCGGCGAGGGAGCCGCCCAAGTTCGAGGACGACAACGGCCAGACCGTGGGGCCCGTGACCATGGCGGAGATGCAGGAGCACTCCAAGTCCACGGCGGACGGCTCCAACGTATACAACCCCAGCCTGGTGGACAAGTCGCTCAAGAGCGACGACGTCCGGCGGGCCATGGAGGAGCGCGAGCGGCAGGTCCAGCGCGACGTGGACAAGGCCCGCGAGGACCTCCGGCAGCGCGAGGAAGCGGTCCGGAGCCTGGCGGCGATGAAGGAAGGCGCCAACGCCGTGCTGGGCCCGAAGCTCAAGCTCTGGGCCGAGGACAACGGCCGCATCAAGAACATCCGCACGCTGCTGAGCACCATGCACCAGGTCATGTGGGAGGGCTCCAAGTGGACGGAGGTGAACATGGGCAAGCTGCTGCAGCCCAGCGACGTGAAGAAGCACTACCGCAAGGCCATGATCGTCGTGCACCCGGACAAGTCCGGCGGGCGCAACGCCGAGCAGCTGCTGATCGCCGAGCGCGTCTTCGCCGCCGTCAACGCCGCCTGGGAAGAGTTCCTCAAGACCAACACGTGCTGATTCCCTGCCGCTAGCTAACACCTCCGCTAACCACTTGCAGCTAGACAACGTAGCGAGCATAGGACGGAGAGCTTGGCATCCTGCATTCCCTCCCTACATCGACCACCTTCTGCTTTCCTCCGTCTTCCGAGCGCTTGCGTGGGCCCCTCGGGTCTCCAGGTGCCCAGCATTCACGTCGAGTGTCCTCCGAGGTCCTCCGAGGTCCTCGGAACGCTCGGACCACTGGCCGCTTACTTGATGACGGCGTGATTCCGCCAGTACTCCACGGACTGGAGGTACTGCTCGCGGTCGATGGACACGCCGGAGCCGCCCTGCTCCTCGCCCACGGCGTTCCGCATCATGGTGATGGGCTTCATGGGCAGCTCGAAGGCCACGTCCTGCGCCTTGATGGACACGATGCCCCACGGCGCGTCCCCGTGCGACGGGTCGGCCGGCACGTCCACCGCCGCGTTCTCCTTGATGATCTGCTCGCGGCTGTACAGGATGATGTCCAGGAACTCCGCCACCTTGGGCGTCACGCTGTGGCTCGGGAACCAGCGCGTCAGCCTGCGGAAAAGCGCATGGAACCTGTGGATTAGCCAGCAGGAAGCGGAGCAAACGGCGCGACTACATGGACTACATGGCCTTACACTGGCAGCTCGTAGGGGATCCGGGACTCGTAGTCCGACAGCAGCATGTTCGCGTTGGCTTGGGTGATAGGCACCACGTTGAGCCGCGCGCCCGTGAAGTTCTTGATGAACAGGTGCTTGCAGAACGGCGCGTAGCTGCAGAGCAATGCGCGCTTAGTGAGCGCCATCTCCGGGCAGATACCGCAGGATTGACGGCACGTACCCGTCCACGAGCGCCTTGTCGCTCTGCTCATAGAGCTCATTGACCTTCTGGACGAACGCGCGCTTGTCGAAGTCCAGCTGCGTGCCCGTGTACTTCTTGTCGTCGAACTGACGCTTCGCGAAGCCATCTGCTCATGCAAAAGCGCACACAACGCCGTCATTCCGAGCCTTCTAGACACGCTTATCGCTCCGCACGCAAGCCAACACGCCTCCGATCGTACCTAGCACAATGTCCAGAGGCTCCAGAGCCTGGGAAGCCTCGACACCCGCCGTCGCCGCCTTCTCCTTCTTGCCCGTGAGGCCGGCGATCATGTTGGTTAAGCCGCGGGTTTGGACGCTACAGCGGGCCACGGAGGGCGACGAGACCGCCACCACCGACCGGAGACGCGAGAGCAGCATGGGGAGAGACGTTGGTTACCACCGGGAGCTAGGAGCGGGCGGTAAGAGGCAGCGAGCAAGGCCGACCTGCGAGCGGGGAAGAGCTCTTCGGATCGGATTCTCAAAGTGTGGCCAGCGGGTTTCCACGGATGGCGGGGGGGTCTTCTACCTGTTCAAAGTGATCGTCGGATTTGGAAGGTCGAAATCGGGTTAGACGGGGAACGAAGGGAGATGGGGGACGGACTGGAGCGACGCGATCAAGTAAAATGTGAGACGCGGCGTTTGTGCAAACAGGCTCAGGCTAGGCTAACGACAACTAGTTCACTTATTACAGTACGCGAGATTTACTAAACTTACACGGCAGTTTGCGGTACGCTGATCCACCCGGACGCGTCATCTTCTCGGAATGCATGCGCGTGACGCGGCGAGTGTCCGCTCCCCATCACTCTGCAGTCTGGTGTGTCATTGTCGAATTCGGCGATGACGCGCCTGCTGTGGCTGATGACGTCGCGCCCAGTGCCGCTTCAACCAGTCGCGTGAGGCGGTCCAACTGCTGTTGTTGCAGTCGGAATTGCGCTTCCAGGTGGTGCTGCAACATCCGGATACCGTTAACACACAGGCTCGGTTAGTCCACTATACACACAAGTATACGTTGCATCTCCGCATTCGCATTGGACCGACCTGTCCGGCAATAATGGCGTCCATCTTCTGGGAGGCGACGGCCAGCCGCGGTGTCGCGGGGTTCGAGTGGATTCCCGAGAGAGGCGAGTGCGCTGGCGACTGGCTGCGATGCTCGTCGGTCTCGTCGTCGCTGTAATTGCCCATGAATAGCGACGTGCCGCTCATCACGGAGCTGCCGACTCCCCCCATTGCCAAGCTATACATCTCGGCTTCTTCCTCTCGCTGCTTCTCCAGCATCACCTCAATGAAGCCACTGCCTAGCACAGCGCCAGGGATCGTGAACAGCACGATCCCCCAGAGCGCCAGTACGGAGCCCAGAAGCCGTCCCAATCTCGTGATAGGCACAATATCCCCATACCCGAGCGACGTGATGGTCTCCACGGACCACCAGGCCGAGATGCCGAAGCCGGAGAACACGGTGGGTTGTGCCTCGTGCTCCAGCAAGAAGATCATGAGCGAGGACGTGAGCACCACCACTCCCGTTAAGTACGACACCACCAGGAACTCCTCCTTCTTGCGGGCGAAGATCACTCGCAGATTCTTCATGGCGTTGTACATGCGCTCCAAACGCAAGAACGACACGATCCGCAGCAGCCGCAGACTGCGCAAGGTCAAGCCGCCATGATACATCGGTATCGCACTGCATACAGACAGGCAGCACAGCATACCAGCGTTAACGCACAAGGTATACAGCGGTGTACGGCCAATGCTGGACGTACTGGAGCTCGACGCTGATCTCCAAGTAGAACGGGACGAGCGCCATCAGGTCGATCAGTGACAGTGGCCGCGTCATCCATTTCAGTCTGCAACGCGCACAAGATGACACGGAGCATGACAACCACGTTCCCATAGTGAAGCGGGGAGAACCCAGCAGCAGGGTCTTACCGCCCGGTCACCGCGCCTTTATATCGCTCGTCCTCGACACATGACCACAACCGCAGAGCGTACTCAATGGAGAAGATGATGGTGGACACCAAGAGGAACATGCCGGACCACTTGGTCGTGGGCGTTGGGGCGTTGTCTCCTCCGTCTGCTGCTACCGACTGGACGACTGCCGCCGACTCCGAGATCGCCAGCACCACGTTCAGCAGGATGAGGGTGAGCACGCTGAGCTCCAGTATGTAGGACGCGAACTGCAGCCCGGAGCGGTGTTGCACCGACGAGCGGAAGCGCAGCACCGTCCAGATGGCCTGGCGAAACGTCATCTTGTGCGGCGGCACGAGGTGGTGGCGGCGCCAGGCGGCGCTGCGGGACGGCGACGGCGTGGACAGCAGCGTCGAGTGCTCCGTGTAGGAGCGGCCGCGCGTCTCGTGGTGGTGCTGCGGCTTCCCGGGCATCTCGCTCGCGTCGTCTGCAATCTGGATGCGTCGACTCGGATACCACGCCGCGGTCAGACGGGGAAGCGAAGTGAGCAGCTCAGTTGGCCCGTTTGAATGTGAAGAATACCGAAATACCGGTATTCTCGACGGCTCGCGATGACGGGACGCCGCGCGGTCGTGTTTATGTTCGCATCGGAGTACTATTTATTGCGTACCGGACGTCCGGCCGTCCGGGGGTTCGAAGTTCGCATGATAAAAATTTGAAGGCGTGGCGGCCGTGCATCACCCGCTGGTTGTCCACGACGATCATCTCGCCGACCTGAAGCTTCGTGCAGAACTCCATCTCGAAGCGACGCATGACCTCAAGCAGCTTGCGGTGCGCCTTGCAGAACGCGCTCGCCTTCTCGAAGCTTC
>MBAC02010369.1:0-11700 GCA_001712635.2 Nothophytophthora sp. Chile5
GCACTTGGCTTGAGTATAAGCTAGCGACGTCGGAAGAGACTCCGTCGCTTTGAGCTTATTAAGCAAGGAACTTCCTCTGCACGTTGTGCGTGTGACGGCCCCGTCACAAGTGGTCTTCCCGCAGCGCTCTCGCCCCTCTTCGCTTCCGCAACGAACTTCGCAGTTCTGAGGCGACGTCACGCAGCGGGTTGTTTTTGTGGTCTCACCCCCCCCACCCGTGTCTGACAGGAAGGCACGTTAAATCAAGTCCCGCAAGGGCAATCGGCAAAGGCAAAAGTCCCGCAAGGGCAATCGGTAAAGGTTAAAAGTCCCGCAAGGGCATGTCAAGGCTTCCTCCATCTCGGAGAAGAGACTACACGCGCCAAGGCGGCCGTGCTTCGGTCTATAACCCCCCCGGCGACCGCGTGAAGAATTCCCGCGCGGACGCCACACAGCCTCCAGTTCCACGCGACACAAGACGCGCGCACCGTCCTCCGGAATTACGCTAGCCAAGTTCCGAGCTTCAAGATCGCCCACGGCCACGACTCGGCCGTGGGGCAGAAGCTTGTGTGTCGACCGAGCATCCCAGAAATCTGGACGCCCGCTCCACCACAGCTGTTGACCAGCCTTCCAGCATCGTGGGGCCATCCAAGGCGATGTACTTCATCCAAGACGCAGTCATCTCGTGGCACGCATTGGTGGCCAACGTGGTGGCAGAATCGGCGCGACACAACGAGAGCAGAACCATTTCCAGCGTCAGGGAACCAAGCGACGTCATCAGGACGGGTCCTCACAACGCGATAATAGCTGTCACAATTGCCACCAGGAGAGACTCTATCAGCGGAACTGCCCATTGAAGAAGCGTCATCAGGACGAGATCAATGACAGGGAGCGTGGGAGTGCGAATGCAGCCCAGCGCGATGAGTTTAAGACTGAAGCTCCCGACGGAGCCGCTGTGGAAGTCGCAATCGCCAATGCGAATGAAGTATGGGGACTGAACGTGGTCGTGGGCGCAGCAGCGCCGGTAGCAACGAAGGTGGATCCAAGTGCGTGGATCATCGACAGTGGGTGCTCTCAGCACCTGTGCTTCGTGAAGGACAAGTTCAAGTTCATCAAGTACGGGAAGTTCGGGAAGGTGACAGTGGCCAACAACCAGTCGGTGCCGATTGAAGGAATTGGCACGGTGGAGATTCACCTGAAGAATGGACCTCGAGTCGTTCACACGATGCGACTGACGGACGTGGTCTACATTCCTGGAGTCAAGAAGAATCTGCTGTCCCTGTGCCAGGCTGCGTGCAAAGGTGTCAAGTTCGACTTCCACACCCTGCCTGGCCAATCGATCATGCGGCTGGGGAAGCTTAAGTTCACGAGCGAGAATTATCACGGACTGTGCATCCTTAAGACGGTCAACATGGACGAGCTGATCCACTATGTATATCCTGAATTGAATAGGGATCTCGCACATCGACAGTTTGGACATGCAGGAACCTCGGTGCAGGAGAAGATGGCTCGGCAGCAGTCGGTGACTGGCCTGAAGGTCACTGACGCCGGAAGAGTTCGATCTGGAGTGTGCGATGCCTGTCAGCTTGGATCGAAGAAGCATGCATCGTTCCCACTGGCGCCGCGCCCGGACGTGGTGGCATGCAATTCAGTGGTGCACAGTGACATTAAATGTCACTGGTCCAGTGGAGATACTGTCGCTGCGTGATGAGCGGTACGTGCTGCTATTTGTGGATGGATACTCTCGATACCGCCATGTCTATCTACTGAAACGGCGACCGGAGTTCTTCGACTGTTTGTCCGACACAAGGCTGCTATCCAGAACCAACACAGTCGTCCGCTGCGCAAGTTTGTGAGTGGTAATGGTGGCGAGTACCTGTCGGATGTGTTCAACCGGTTCTGTGAGACGAACTGCATCGATCGGAGGACGACCATTGCTCACACGCCAGAGCAGAATGACATGGCTGAAGTGAGATTCAGGATCCTGTTCAACAAACTAAGGACCAATTTGATCGACGGCAGCTCGCCCAAGCAGCTGTGGAGTGAGTGTTTGCAGACAGTGGTCTACTTGCAGAATCGTACCGTCAATACGAAGACGAGGAAGACGTCGTATGAATTCTGGCATGGATACAAGCCAGATGTGAATCACCCGCGCGTATTCGGATCCCTCACATACATCTATCTGCCGACCAAGAGTGCTGAAGGTGCATCGGGTCGCGCGTCCAAGCGACAGAAACTGGATGACCGATCGGCGCGCAGACTGTTCGTCGGGTCTGCGGAGAAACAGAAGGGGAGGAAGGTGTTGAACTGTACCACGGGCACAGTGATGGTGTCCGTGCATGTGTCATTCGATGAATCATTCTCACCAGCGGCGGAGGAGCTTCGGTGGCAAGAGCTGCGCAGTCTCGGCCAGCGATTTACGATGGATTTCAACTGCTACTCGCGGACGGCGTTGCGCGAGGTGGATTTCCTGTTCTACAGTGGTCAGTCACGGGCAGACAAATATGGTGGTCGAGACCTGGCACTACTGAACGATTTCGTGGCACAGTTCGACCTGAGCGAGGTGAACCTGGCGGTTATCGATATTCTCCAACGCAACCAGCGCTGCAGCTTTCAATTGCTTCCTGTTCGCAGTGACGATAGGATTGGACGCCTTGGTATGTACTTGTGGTGAGTGTCTAGTGAAAGCACTGGCCGATATGAACCGTTTGGCGACGACCCGGGTCGTCGCATAACAATTTCTCCGAAATCGACTTAATTTGTTTTTTGCGGTTGATATGTGTAGCCAACTAAGTCGGTTGTTGTTGGGGACCTATCTACAGAGCATCCTACAGAATGAAATTTCGGCTAAATGGCTCAAGACAAAGCAAATGGACGCAAGAAGTGATGCACCGATCGCTCCCCGCCGGAACTCAGGCGCTGGCGGTTCAGCACAAACCGTCCTCCCAAAGCGCCGCTCCAAGTCCACAGGACCGACTGATATCGAACGAGCGTACGCCACGCTAGGAGAAGAGGAGGTGAGACGTCTTCAGGCAACCTACGAGTCTTTGGACTCGCGTTGGGGAGGCTCTAAGCATGGCCAAGCAGAAGGAATGGCGATAGGATTGATTTGGCAGTCTGTCCCGGACGCCCAAATCCGTGCCATATTTGGTATTGGCGGTTCAATGATCGCTCGGCTGAAAAAGGTGGTGCAAGAAGGCATCTACACACTCCATACCCGTCGCGTGCCCTCCCATACCAAACACGCATTGACCGACGTCGACATTGCATTTTTCGTGGCCGTTTGTCAAGATTGGGAACTTGAAGACGGCTTTCCCTGATCCCACCGACGCCCCCGCAGCTACTTCGTGGAACCGAACACGACGTGGAAGGAAAAGTGGAAC
This sequence comes from Nothophytophthora sp. Chile5, assembly GCA_001712635.2. Lineage (NCBI taxonomy): Eukaryota > Oomycota > Peronosporomycetes > Peronosporales > Peronosporaceae > Nothophytophthora > Nothophytophthora sp. Chile5. The sequence goes on from MBAC02010369.1 coordinate 3,363, forward strand.
CAGTATAAAGAAAGAGCATCACGCGAAGACCGGCGTGTTATCGCGTACTCACGGCGGATCCAATACGTCCACTTCCACTTTCCGGGTGTGCGGTTGTCGCGAACGAAGGAAGACGTGTGCGACGCGTGTGTGCGCATCGATATCGCTTTGTCGAGACGTGATCTTGCTGATGAAGAGCGTGAGGAGTTGGAAGCCGAAAAGGCGATGCATCTCTCGGCGGCGATCGACCAACGTCGAGCCATGTCCGCCTTCGTCAAGCAGTACCTTGCAGTCCATGCACATCGTCAGGCAGTTCCTGTTGAGGTGATTGCTGACGCAAGTGAGGTGCCACTGCACGATACCCCAATCAAACACAACGAGATACCCGTGATGCAGATCCAAATTGAGGACTTTGGTGGAAGTTTTCCGCTTCCTTTGTACGGCAACAAACGGTCAGCTGCGGATTACTTTAATTCCAACCTGATGATGCAAAACTTTGTGATAGCGGACATCACAAACGGTATCAACAGCGTCCTCGTGTATGATGAATGGGCTCAAGGCAAGGGTGTGGACGCTCTGTGCAGTCTGCGACTACTGCACCATCTCAGACTGCGGAAAAGTACTTGCAGTCTGGCGTTATCGCTTTAGAACGGTTTCACATGCTTTTTCTCGTCTTGGACAACTGTGTTGGTCAGAACAAATCACGACTCGTGCTCTCCTTCTTCGCTGTGCTCTCAATCGTGTTCTACAAGAAGGTGACTCTACTTTTCTTCTTCCCGGTCACTCCCACAATGCAGCCGACCGTGTGGTCGCATGGTGCCGCAACAACATGCGCGGAGAAAATCTCAACTGCCCAGAACACATCGTCTCGAAGATGAACCAGACGAGATCAGTCCGTACCGAGTTGCTCGACCACCGCAATGTCTCTCGGCCGTTCTACTCTGGCTGGGATCAGATCTTGACCAAGTACTTCAAGAGCATGCCGCCAGGGTACACAGGCAACTACTTTTTCGAGATCGACGACGGGGTTGCAACGATCAAGCACTTCGTGTCAACAGGAGAGAGTGAAGCCGAGCGATTCTCTCTGGTTGGCGACGGAGACGCTGCCGCGATCCGCAAGGCGTTCCTAGGCGACCTTTTTGGCTCTGTCGAGCTTGACCATGCAACAATGACTGACGTGCGTCTGCCCCGACAAGAACCTCTTTCCCTCACGACAAAAAGCTGCAGTCTATATCCTTGAAGTACTTCTCCATCCCGGACTAGTTTCTTTCCTACTATCCTTCTGTGACCGAAGACCCCGATGAATTGGTTGAGAGCACACTTGACCAAGACGATACTCAGCCGAGAACCAAACGCAAACTGGCGCCCGGGGCTCAGATTCCCGTGAAAAGACAAGTCGGTCGTCCTCGCAAGATGCCCCACAATGCCAACTCGCACGTATCCATCCTTTCGTTTTTCAAGCCTATCGGGTATACATAAATGCACTCTATTTGACACCCGGGTTGTTGTGGCAACCCGGGTCGTCGCCATACGATTCATATCACCTCGTGAACTGCCGGGTCGTACTCCCTGATAAGCGGCATGATGCGAAGACGCAGTTGGACGATGTGGCGTCGAGCGGGGTCTCTGTGGAGCCGAAGTCGTATGAGGAAGCTCTGAAACGACATGCCGCTGCGCAGTGGCTGGATGCCATTAGCAAGGAAGCCGCGACGTTGATTGGCAACAAGACGTGAACGGTGATGAAGTTGCCGACTGGCAAGCGAGCGCTCTCATGCAAGTGGCTCTTCAAGATCGAGTACAGGAGCGACGGCATCGTGGAGAGATACAAGGCGCAGTTGGTAGTGATTGGCTGCCAGCAGGTGAAGTACATCGACTTCGACAAGATCTTCGCGCCGCTTGTGCGGCTAGAATCGCTGTGAGTACTCCTGGACATTGTATGTATCGATGACTTGGAATGCCACCAGATGGATATCGAGACGGCCTTCCTGAACGGAGACCTCGAGGAAGAGGTGTACAGGCAACAGCCTAAGGGCATGGTGTTGAAGGGTAAGGAGTCGTGGGTGTACAAGCTCAAGAAGTTGCTTTACGGACTGAAGCAGGCCCCGCGGGCATGACATAAGGCGTTGGCGCATTTCCTGCAGAATGAAGGCTTCGAGAAGCTGTCGTGCGAGTCCTGTGTACGCGCGGCGCAGTATGGGGAAACTCGAGATAGTGGCTATCTACGTGATGTAACGGGCCAAGAAGCACATTACTTAGCTTACACGGTGCTTTGAGGAAGCGAGGGGATCTCAGGCGGCTGAGATCTGTGAGGCTCTGGGTGTTTTCAACTCTGGATCTGATAGGCCGATAAGGGCTGCGTCCCAAATATCGGCCAATCAGAACGTGACAGCACGACACCACGCCGGGACCCGACGTGGGTCCTACCTACTAATGTAACGGCCAATGAAAACCTACCTAGAAATGCAACTCGCACTCTAAAAGTACCTACAAATACAACGGGAACACACCCTGTTGCACGTGAGCGACCTCCTGTTGGTGTGCAAGACGACAGCCACCACCACGACAGCCACCATGAAGTACCTGAAGGGTACGATTTGCAAGGAGTTCAAGGCGAAGGACTTGGGACCCGTCCACTTCATTTTGGGGTTGAAGGTGACTCGGAACCGTTCTCTAAGAAAGCTGTGGATCTGTCAGGACGCCAATGCTAACCAAGTGATCACGAATCACAACATGGAGCACGGTGCTGAAGTGGACACGCCTCCGGCGGCTGGGAAGCGTCTGCTGAAGCTGCAAGTGCCTGTGGAAACCGAAGGGATTGCGAAGGTGAACTCGAAGCCGTTCCGCCAAGCCGTGGGAAGTCTCATGTACCAGATGATCGGGAGTCGGCCGGATCTTGCGTTCGCGATTCAGGATGTGAGCCGTTATCTGAACGGATTTGATCTTCCTCACCTGGAAGCGGTCGAGCGGTGCGTTCGGTATCTCAAGTCGACTCAGGACTATGGTCTGTAGTTCAGTGGAGACACCGTGAAGCTCCAAGCGTACACAGACTCGAACTACGCTGCGAACGAAGACGACAGGCGGTCCGTCTCCGGCTATCTGACGATGATTCGTAACTGCACGTGGCCTGGAGCTCAATGAAGTAGTGAGTGGTGGCGCAAAGCACTACTGAAGCTGAGTACGTCGCTCTGGCCCGCTGAACTCGAGAGGTGCTCTTCCTGCGTCAACTGCTGAAAGAATTGGGGTACCCGCAGGAAACCACGGTGAATCGAAAAGACAACCAGGCGTGCATCGCGATCGCCGAGAACCCGGTACATCACGCGCGGACCAAGCATATTGACGTGCGCTACCACTTCATCCGAGAGCACGTAAAGCTCAAGGATGTGTCCATCAAGTATGTTGGTACCAAGGAGAACGTGGCGGACACAATGACCAAGGGTCTGGCACCAGATCGATTTGAAGCCCTCCGGAGGGAGATGAATGTGCGGCAGGTGGGATAGGAGGTCGGTGCCGGCAAGACTGTCGTCGATCCAGTGACCGCCTCAAGGTGACCAAGCATCGACCCAGCATCGACTACGCAACGCCAAGCCAAGATTACAACTCAGGCGCTGGAGTCGATGACGTGAGGCCGGGCACATTCGGACATGAGAGTGGCAGTGCAAGCTGTTCGACACCAAGGTCGTTGCAAGATGCGATGTCAAGGTCCTGGAACCCCCCCCCTTTCGCCGAGCACAACCAATTGCCTACATGATTGTAGAAGCGCGCCTTGTTGGCGGCGGCGCCGCTGGAGGCTGCGCCAAGGTCCCGGTTCCGGGGGAGTCGGATGCGTCCACAGGCTCAAGCTCTCTGGTGTCCGCGCTGTGGGGGAGTGTTGAAGTTGGACGTCGACATGGATCCAATCGCAGTACGTCCAAACCTATAGACGCACGCTATCTGATTAACATGTTCGACTATCTATCCATGCTTGCACATGCGCAGGCCTAAGGACGATGACTGGCCAAGGACGACCGCGCGGCCAGATAGCGATAGCGATCAGGAGCTCCTTAGTTGCAGGAGGGTTGCTTTACCCGGCTGATCTCCCTTGCGGAGATTGGGACGATTTTCCCTCGAAGCCAAAGTGCTCATCCCGAAATACACCGTCTCCTGATTTAGTGCTTCTATTCAAGGACCAAATTGCATTATAGGTGACGTGGGCGTGCGGAGGCGGATACGGAAGGTTGAAGCTGGCGAGCGGTGGAGATCGCAGGAGAGGGGACCCGGAGAGCGGCGGCGAGCGAGCCTGGAATCGAGCGACAGAGAGGCGTCGGAGAGGACCAGAATGGCGGAAATGCAACAGAGACGAAGAGCGAGAGGACACGCCGGCGCCTCAAGCAAGCCGAGCAGCAGAACTACGGGTGGACGGTGGCGATGGATACGCGAGCAAGGCGCAATGCAGACTCGACGAGCGGTTAGGACTGGCCCGGAGGGGTGGGGATATCGAGAAGAAAGGTGATTTGTAGTTCGGCTGGGTGAATGTTTAGCTTATCTTTCGTAAAGGAGTCGGGTCAGGAAGGTTTTGGCGGCTGACGTTGCCATCAGAACTCTCAGTCAAGATTTGAGCGCACGACTTGCTCGAGTTGAGACTACACTCGATCGAAGCGTTACCTGAGCGTTGAAGGGCACTAACGTATTCAGCCTCGAGGCTAACGGAGCCTGCTGAGCGAAGCAGAGAAGGCGAAGAGAGGTAAGACTGTTTGGCGAGCGTATTGTAGTGTCTGGTGCGTCGGTAGAGGGTGAGGAACAGTGAAGATAGACCACTGGGATTGAGGAGCCCGGATTTGCTTTGTGGCTTTTGAGTTTGCCTCATTTTGACGTACCCGATCTATTTCTATCTACACCGGTTTACCGGTAGACTGTATCAGCCCAGGCCATTCGCGCGTGAGGCTAAGATGCTGACGACCATGGCGAAGACGCCGGCGGTGCTTTCGCTCAACGGCAAGCCGCAGGTGACGCTGCGTGCGACGACGGGCGGCGACGTCGAGCAGCAGCAGCACGTGGATCCGGCGATGGCGGTGGGCGCTCCCACGCTGGAGCTCATGCGGCTGCTGGGAGCCCTCGTGCGCCTGCGCATCTCGGACGGCCGCGTGGTGGTGGGCCGCTTCCACTGCTTCGACAAGCACCAGAACGTCATCCTCAAGGACGCGCGCGAGTTCGCACCCACCCGCAGCTACATCAGCAAGAGCAGCAAGGGCAAGGCGGAAGCCCGCGATCTGGAGGAGGAGACGCGCTTCGCCGACTTCTTGTTGCCTCCAGGCAGCCGTTCGCTCGGCATGACGCTCGTTCCGGGCAAACACATCGTGTACATGAAGGTGCAGAGCTGAAATTCATCGGTCAATATAGGAAGGAAGGCCATAGCAGTGTTGCTAGGCTATTGTGGAGCGAGCGAGCGAGAGATAGAGAGAGAGAGATACCTACTGCTACAGTCGATGGTCCTCCAACAGTTGGGCTTCCTTCTCATCGATGAATGCGTCTGCGTTGGTGATCATCTCCCCCACAAGGCTCCGCACGGCAGAAGCGTCGACATCGGCGTCGCTTGCGCGACTTGAGTGCGTCTGCGGACGAAGCACAAACTCGGCAAAGTGATGCGCGAGTCGCGCGGCGTCCATGCCGTTCTTGTCTTTGTATCCGTTCACGTCGTTCAGGTGGAAGAGCAGACACGCCAGCATGGTGCTGCGGTATACAGCGGGAGCACAATCATTAGAGGTGAGCCAGCCACTGGATAAGGGGAATACGTACATGTTCTTCTTGGGCAGCGCTTCCAGCAGCGAGCGGAGGTTGCGGCGCAGGTCAAAGGGCGCCGTCTGGGCCTCACGAGCCAGCAAACGGAAGTCCTCGTACATGGCGAAAGGCACGATGGACTGCTCCAGCTGCTTGAGCCACAGACGCACCACGGCCCCCGCCGTGACGGCGTCCAGCACGGCCTCCAACTCGTCCTTGCTGGGCTTTTGCGTCGACAGCTCGCCCGCAAATTGGTTCAGGAACTTCAGCGCCGCCTAGATGCACAGCCTCATCGGCCTTGTGTTAGTGCGACATAAGGGGAAAGAACCTTGTGGCTTACGTCGCGTACCCGCAGTTTGGAGGCCTCAGGCTCGAGCTCGTAGAAGCGCTCGGTCTCGATGCCCGGCGTCGAGTCGAAGATGAAGTTGATGGCGTAGACGACCGCCTTCGGCACGTGCTCTCCGGTACCTAACAGCACGACCGACTCCGTGTCCAATGCACTGGCGCGTTGTCGAGCCACGGCTCGAGACTTCTTGGCCTTCGCACTGGTAGCTGATGTTGTCCCGCTGCTCTCGGCCGGAGAACTCACGTCGGGTCGTGGACTGTTGGCGCTGCGAACCAGCAGCGAGTCCAACATGTTGACCCAGGCCACAGTCACTTGTGGTGAGTCGGCGATGAGGCTGTAGATGCGAGAGGACTGGGGAGTGCCGCTCTTTTCCTGCTGCGGCTTAGCAGCAGCACCAGTGTTCGCAGTCGCAGCTTCCTCATTAGTCGAGGGGTTGATGTTGTTGCTGTTGTTGCCGTTCTCCTCGTCGGACGAGACGTAGTCGTCGGCGTAGTGTGTGCCCCAACTGTTGCGACACGTGATGTCGAAGCGGCAGCCCTTGTACTTCGGGTGGCTGCGCTTACCGATGCGCTGGATGAGGCGCAACGAGATGGCACCGATCTCGCCCAAAGGGATAGGACCCCAGGCAGACTGCACGACGTCTGCGTAGTAGCGAACTTCGTTCCATCGCGCGTAGAGCACGAAGTACCGCGCGTTCCACTTCTTGAGCCCTTTGACCCCGCGCCGTTGCTTCTGTCGCAGCCAACCTTCCAACAACACGCCACTGCCCGCTTTCCCAGGGAATGCGCCGGGCACTTTGCGAGGACCAGGGCTCAACACATCATCGTTGCTTTCAAGGGCGCGTCTCGGTGAGCCGCTGTAGTCCGAGCCGCTGGCCGAATGCTTCAGTCGGTCCGTTCGCCGGTTCACAATGATCGTAGGAGCTCCGCCGCCAGTCGCTGCCTCAATGGGACGTGATGCGTCGGTGACGACAGTTTGCTGAGTATCTGGAGCCTTTGAAGGAGGTTGCTGCTCCGGATCCAAAGCCGCATTGCCCCGTTTTGCAGTAGCTTTGACTTGACCGGTACCAGCTTCTTCCGCCTTCGCTTTGCCTTCTAAAGGATCCGAGCTCGTCTTCTTCTCCTCATCACCACCTGACGCTGAGCTCGTGGTACGAGCCACCGGATTGCTTACAACAGGAGGATTCGTCGCGTTGGCACCAAAGCCCCTCGCGTTTTTCCCGCCAAAGGGCGACAGCGCCCTCGTCTTCGCCATCAACTTGAGCAAGTTGGACTTCCCTTTCTTGACACCGCGAGGACCTTCAGACTCGGAAAGCGGCGACAAAATGCCGCTTGCACTCGCATCAGAGTGGTTTCCGTCATCGACTACAGATTTCCCCCTGCGATCGCCCAGTCGCTTGAGTTTGGGACGTGGCTGCTCCGAAGACGTCACGGGACGATCACTCGCCCCACTGCCACTAGCCGTGGGGCCCATCATGGCGCCGGAAATGTACGCGTCCAGATCGGAATCGTCCTCTTCTTCGCTTTCCACGCCCTCCTTCGGGTTGTCTACTTTCGTCTTCCTCTTACCAGGAGGTCCCGCTTCACTTACCTCCTGCTGCTCTTCCTCCTCTGAGTCGCTGTACCATTTCCGCCCCACACTGCGCTTTGTAGAAGACGTCGCGCGACTGCTCCGATCACAAGACGCCAACTCCAGCGTTGAAGGCTTCGTCTTCTTCTGAGGTGCCTTCTTCATCCTAGTCTTAGTCGTCTCTTGCTTGTCCTTCTGCTTCATCTTCTCGACGCTGCGATCGCTCGCGGAGCTGCTGCCTCGGATCCCTCCGGACCGAGGGACGACGGTGCCGCCATTCCCACGACCGTCCGAAGAAGCCGACGACCGCAGCGAGCTGTCGGCGGAACGACGCGGCTTCCGGGCGGCAGGGGTCGCTGCTTCCTGAAGGCGGTTTGCACTGATGCTAGCGCCGATTGGAGAGCTGCCGTCATCGGAGCTGTCGCTCAAGATCTCGCCCACCCGCTCGTCGTCTCCGCCGTGCGTGTCGGTGCCTGTGCCCCGCCGGAAGCGCGCGCCAAACGCCGTCGCCATTGGCTGCGACTGGTGGTGGGTGGATCACGCTTCAGGCGATCCTTTGTTGCCACCGAGGGTCTTGAAGATGATGCTGAGTGCGTCCGACGTGAAGTGTCCGATTACAGAAAATTGATGGGTCTACTTCGCCAATCAAATATTGTTTGACGGAGGACCCCATGTGTAAACGGGTACAAA
>MBAC02010375.1:0-19950 GCA_001712635.2 Nothophytophthora sp. Chile5
GGAGATTGTGTGCGACGGCGATGCACGTGGCCTCTTCGTCGTGGGCCTTCTGGATGACGGTCACGGGCGTGTCGATGCGCAGATCCCAGTAGGAGATGCGCTTCTCTTGGCCTGCGCTCAGCACAAGATGCTGGTCCGCCGACAGGGCCACCGTGTTGATGCCGCCCATGCGCTGGATGTGGCTCGAGATTCGACGCTCGTTGCGCAGATCCCAGCACAGCAGGCTGCGGTCGCGACTGCAGGAGATCACGTGCAGATCGTCGCGATAGAGCGCCAAGTGCGTGACAGCCATTGAGTGCTCCTTGAGATGCGAGACCAGGTCGCGTTTGCGGATGTCCCACACGCGCACCTCACCTCCGACGCCGGCGGACACGATGAAGCGCTGGTTGTGGCTCAGCACGAGCGCCGTGACGCCGCCCGTGTGCGCGTTGTCGATGGACCAGGCCTGTTCGCCCCAGTCGCTGCCGTGGGAACGGATGCTGCCATCGGTCCAACCGGAAAGCAGCACGTCCAGCGAGAACTGCAGACACGTCGGCGCGCCAGCGTTGCTGACGACGCAGCGAGCGACAACGGAGTAGTCGGAGGCGTCCCACACGCGGATCGTGCAGTCCCGGGAGATGGTGGCGAACCGGTCCGACACGCCGGCCGCGTAGGCCACCTGTACGACGGCGCTCGAGTGGTTCTCGGATAGTAGTTTGGCCTGCAGACTGCGTTGTGAGGCTCCGAAGGCGAGTCGCACTGCGTAAATGCTCCCAGCTTGCGTGCCGGCGACGACTTCGGTCTGCTCGGCATTGAGCGCTAGTCCGGCCACGCCGCTGTCGAGTGCGACGTGGCAGGTATCCACGAAGTTGTGGTCGAAATGCAGCACACTGCCGTCCCCGCCGCCCACGAGCAAGCCACCATCGAAGTACAGCACGGCGTTCACGCCGCAGGAGCAGGCGGGGACGGTCTTGAGCAGCTGCCGCGTCTTGACGCCCACGACGCAGAAGTCGCCGCTGGAGCTGCCGGCCACGAGGGTCTCACGGTCGGGCGAGAACTGCACACTGGTGTAGTCGCGCACGAGCGTCTGCTCGATCTTGTTCTGCACGAGCTCCCCCGTGGCCGGATTGAGCACCCAGAGCAGCAGCAGGCGATGACCCACGGTCGCAAACTGGTAGTTGATCGTGTCGCGTCGCTTGACGTCGCGTGCCATGCCACCGAAGGCAACCGCAGTTACGATGTTGGCCATCTTCTGGTGGGTGGCGCAGATGTTGCCCGTCTGGGCGTCCCAGACGTACAGTCGAGGCCCGTCCTCGGGCGAGCCGACCGAGCAGAGCAGTCGTTCGTCGTCTGAGAACGCGAGCGCAGCGATGCCCGCGTCATGCTCCGAGAGACGGAAGAGCAAGCGCCGGGCCGCATAGTCCCACACGAGCACGTCGGCACTCCGGCCGCGCTCGCCCGAGGCCAGCAGTCGTCCCGAGCGAGACATGGCGACGCACGAAACGTGCCCTAGATGGCCGCGCAGGAAGAGCTGGCTGTGGGCATCCTGGAAGGATGTGAGCAGCACCGATCCGCCCGCCGGGTACACGTAGTCTCGGCCGGACGGATGATAGTGGATCGCGTTCGGCACGGCCGAAAAGCCGATGGTGTGCTCCAGCTCGATCACGGGGGAGGAGGACTGCGGCTGCCTGTCACGTCGCTGGAAAGACTCTTGAGCTGACAACGTGAGGCCTCTCGACTCCAGTTTGCGATCCATCGAGGGGAGGCCTTCATAGTCCTGCGCGTTGTTGCCGCCTTCGAACTGCATGCTGCTGGCCAAAGACCTGGTGGAGCAGAGGGATGACGCTTTGTGGTAGTCAAGTGATGCAGGGTCACGAAAATATAACGAACGAACGAGCTATACTTACCCCTTCACTCCCCGCATGTTGGCCGAGCCAACATAACGAGAAGTTCGTGGTTTAATGCCAAAGTCTACTGTGCTACAATAGTATGGCTATTCCGAAGCCGCACTCTGGGAACCTAGAGGGTGCAACAGAACACGAATGTTGCAGTTCACCTGCAGAAAATCCTTGGTCGCGGCGATCCTTCCAGTTGTGCTCTTAGCAGCGCCAGCATGCTCACAGAAGCATTCACGTCGCGGTTGACAGTCACACCGCATCCACTGTTTTTGCAGTGTAGTATGCTGTGCACGGTAAAGTTTCGAACGACTCCATCCTTGCAACGCCTCTGTGAAACCTGGTTCGTCAACACTTTTCGACAAGCTGGATCCGAGTGTATCTTGCTCGTACGGAATTCGTCAATTGAGATCACTCGGCAGTACCTCTTGAGTTGGGCCTTCAGTTGTTGCACAGGTCCAGGAGATCTGTCAGCTCACGGCATATGGCGTGCATCTTTTTGTTTGTTTGAAGATGAAGCGCTTGAATCGTAAACTCTGAAACCGTCTGGCACCGAAAAACCCGAGCAGCATATCCAACCGGGAGAGGACATGCGTGACGTAGTCCTTCATGGCTTCCAGGTGACAGGTTTTGTTGGCTGGCATTCCCCGTATCGCGTCCCTCACAACTGGATTCTTCTCCTGCCACAGTTTCACCTTACGCATACTTGCCGTGTATCTCGAATCCTCATAGAATTCGCGAGTTGAGCAGGATATCGTGCGGCGATCTTGATTTGTAGCTACGAACAAGTCCTTTCGACCAGGGTCTAAGCCCCACATCTCACCGTACTCGCGCCGTTGAAAATTGCAGGTCGCATCATCTCGCTCCGGTCGGCGCACAGGGCGACGTAGAAGTATGCTACATGATTTGCCATCCGTTTCGATTACGCCAGCGAACTTCCTGGTTGCAGTCTCGAATGCTGAGATGTTGAAGAGTCGCCTCCACTCCAGTTCGGATGCTCCTCCGGTTGTTCCCCATACGGACTGGGACGGGACTGGGGTAGCTGCGCGCTGGAGTAGGTTCCGTAAGCCTGTTGCATTGAACTGTTGGTAACCGACCTTGAAGCCCTTCTTGTGCGGAAGAAGACTGAACTGTTTAGGTCTCGATGCCTGTCCGTCTATCGATGGGTTGGACTCGAAGTGGCCCAGGAACCGGTAGGTGAGCGGGACCAGCAGGTGTGCCATTGACTTTAGTTGAGGGAAAGTCCGGGGAAGCAACGACTTGTACTCCAGCACTCTGTCCCTGTTGAGAAGGCCGTCGTACTCTTCTCCAGTGACTTCTTTTACGAAATCGTACGCCAAATGCTTGTCCACACCGTACTTGTGCACCACATATCGGTGAAACCTTCGGTGGAAATTCTCCATTAAAGCGTTTGCTGTGTTGGTCGCCATCTGCAGTGCCGTCACAGCAAAGCACCCACCGCTGATATAGGAACTATCCGCAGCGCGATACGACGTAGGACGCCATGATTGGACCAGTGCCAGCGAGAGCCGGAAGTCCGGGTCTTCAATCTGTCTAGGTGCTCGCATGCCGGTGCTGACAGCCACAAGACAGCGTCGGAAGAAGGCGGGGTCCAGCTCCGGTATTGGGAGATCATCACGACACAGCCTAACCACGTGAACGTTGGCGAGAATGTAGGCTTCAGCTGTCGCTTTGTTCATATCCAGCAGCACTTCACGCCACGGCAAACGTGCTGATCCCGACCCGGTCGTACAGAATGCCGACAGAGAGGTCTTAGCGACAGTGAACTCGTGTTCTTGGTTGAGCACGCGGCGTCGAGCGACGTCCGGCCTGCTCCTCTTTGGCGGTCTGCCACCATTGTCTACACCAGGGGGTACAATGCCCGATCCAGGAGATCGACCTTCCATTTCCCTGCCCTGTGGTGTGCCTGGCGGTGAGGATTCTTGTGACTGGCTGGAGAACTGAGAAGGAAAACCACTTGAGAACAGGCAGAGTTTTGCCGAATTATAAACGATTTTTTAACGCCAATCTTCACCTGATTGGTGGAAAAAATGTGTTGGCTGCGTGGGCGGTGGCTTCCAGACGACGGGCCGAGCCTTATAGCTGTCGGGGGTCATGAGGTTAAATATACTTCTTAGCGTTGGAAATGAGAGGTTGGCACTCGCAGAATGGAGGCTGGGCTGGGCGACGGCTAGCAAGCCGTCGAGGCGTCCGGGAGGAAGGCGGCCACGCAGAGATGGTGCATAAGCGGCTCGAATCCAATGGCGAACTCGACGTATTGCAGGCGGCAGCTCGGTGCAAAGCAGTAGCAGATCATGGCGTCGAACGGCAGGTGAACATGGCGCTCCAGAGGCGGGATGGAGGTCGTGGAGGAGTCGCTTTCGTCCGCCTCGTCCTCCAGATCCTCCTCGTCCTCTGAGCAAGACGACGCGGTCTCAACGCTGCGTTGTCTCTCTCTCTGACGTTCGCCGGTCGAAGGCACAGCTTCAATCTGTGGCAGTAGCGAGAGACACGCCGCCTTGGACGCCACGACCCGCGTCTCCTTGGAAATACGGTTCGTTGCCGTCAAATGGAAGGCAAACACTTCCCGCTGACCGTCATACGGGATCTCCAACGGCTCGCTGTTGTCAGCGCCACGTGCGCCTCCGCTCGCTGCCACCGACGGATCTGCTTCTGCTTCGGCACCTGCGGCTTCGTCTTCTTGCTGGTTACTATCGGTTATCGCTGGTGGAGGCGGCGGCTTCTCGGGTAGTTTGCCGTATGAGAGGAAGACGCGAAGCGCATACGACGTGGTGTTAAGGAAGACGCCTTCACGCTGAACAGGCAGCGCATACCGGACGTTCCCGATCTGCAGCACGGCGTCAAACGTCCAGTCCAGTGGACGGAACTGCAGCGGATTGAACAGATACAGCAGGTATGTGTTGCTCACCAGCGCGTTTACACACAACTCGTTGCCTTGCAGTCGGTACCGCAGTGTATTGTCGTCGATGCTGATGGTCATTCCCGACAGTTCGTGTAGTTTGAGTGCCGAATACGCCGGCGTTTCATCTCCAGCGGCGACGGCAGCAACAGCGTTCTCTTGTTGCTGGGCAGGAACTGGTCGGTCTGGCGTGGGGTGGATCGTAGCAGGCGGCGCCAATGGCCGATAGATGAGTCCGTCAATGGAGGCCCAGATCTGCATCATGATCAGCGAGCTGTCTAGAAACGCGGCGTCTTCCTCCGCAAAAGAGTGTGTGGCACGCAGCAAGGCATTCGTGTCTAGCAGCACGGGCGCCGGGAAGATCTGGAACAGTTCGCTCTCGAAGTTCAGCGAGCCGCGTAGAGCCGCCACCGACGCCATGAGGCTGATGTGTTCGTTCAGTAGGCCGCGGGCCTCGTCCACAGACACCATGCCGATCAGTGCCGAGATCTCTTGGATGGAGCGGTTGATACGCAGCGACAAGTCGAACATGCGCTTGCAGCGGTTGTAGACCACGGCGCGTTCGCGGGAACACATGAGCGACGTCCCCGCGGCAATGGGGAAGAACGTGGTCTCCCCGCGGGCATTCATGAGGTACACGCGCGCCGAGACGCGCTCCACGGCCTTGCGACGCAGATGCGCGCGCAGCTGGAAGCAGCGGCGCCAGTGCGACGTGGCGAAGCGGAGCTCTCCGAAGCGCGCCACCACGCGGAGCCGCCACTCCGGCTCGCACAGCCGCGCGACGTCATGACTCGTCAGTCCCAGTCGCTCCAGCTCTGGTATCGAGCAGAACGGCAGCACGAACGGCAGCGGCGCCAGCACCAGCGCGTCAGCAGGTGATACCGCCGATCGTTCGAAAGCGGCGAGCAGCTCCAATTGCTCAGCTTTCGACAGGCAGACGTCACTCTCCCGAGGGAGCGAAAGGCTGCTGGACGCGCTGGCTAAGGCAGCCGAGTCCTCCATGTACGGGTTACGCGCGAACGGCTCCATGGCGACGGCGGCGGAGAGACAGAGCCTGCCTTGCTTGCCGCAGCTCCTGGAAGGCCGCGCTTCTACTTTTGGCTCGAGTCGCCTTTGCTATTGTGAAGAAAGAAGAGGCGGTTGCGAAAGGTTATGCGAAGTGGGGTACGCGATATGTACCCCAGTTACACTTTCCGAACATGGAAGGGTAACTTCCGATCCCTCGTTTGACTGACGGCACGTGCTCATGTCGCAGGTCTCCTTATACGCCAAATAAACACACGTCGCAGGATCTTCACTTTAGTGACGAGGCTCCTTGCTCACACGTCACATGCTTTTCATTGGGAATCCTGGGCCGCGGATACCCAGCAACAACTCCCTCGTCGCCCTGTGCTTGAGCTCTGCCATGCCTATTTGAGCAGCGCTATCATCGTCGGCACCGTCAAGAGGTCTGGCGGCAATGCAGGAACACGTCAAGGGCGCCCTGTTGCTGCCAGATCATCCGCTTGAGATCTGTATTTTATCTTGCTAGCCAAGTGAGTCTGTTGGTATAAGAGCGACGATGAGGGATAGCCCCCTTGTTATTAAAACTGATGATGCCGCCGTTCTACTGGCGTCGGCGAAGCCATTCGTCTACCACGAGCAGCGATAAGGTGTCGATGAGCAGCGCAAGTTAATCGCGATCCTGCGATCCTGCGATCCTGGCTGGTGCCCAAACCCACCGAATTCGCCATACAACTCACAAAATTGAAACGAATGAACTGCACGCATACGTGGGATTATCACAACCCGCTTACGGCTTCTCCTCGGTCGCGCGCATGCCGAACTGCGTGAGGAAGGCGTCCAGCGGCTGGTGCACCTCGTCGTGGAACGAGATCTTCTTCATGCGCGCGATCCAGGCAGAGACCTTGGCGTACTTGGAGAAATCGTAGCCCATCATCTCCAGCTGGTCGATCTCGCAGTACGCGGCGTAGTCGGCCACGGTGGGAGCGTCCGAGTGAGCGATGTAGTCCTTGACCAGGAACGACTCGAGCAGCGTCATCACGTTCTCCACGAGCGCGTCCTTGCCCTCCAGGGCCGCCAGGTCCTTGGGCGTCGCGACGTTCAGCTTCACGCCGATCTCCGGACGCACGATGTTGAGCGTGAAGAGACGCGTGTTGGTGTGGTGCCAGTGCAAGAACTCGTTCACCTTGGCGCGAGCCTTAGGCTCCGTCGGGTACAGGTCCGTCCACTCGAACTTGTCGGCCAGGTACGTCAGGATAGCCATGCTATAGGCAAGTCAAAGTACAGCAGAAGAAATCGTTAGTCAGACAGTAGCCAGGCAAGGAATGACACGTGCAAACCGAGGCACTCACCCCTCCGTCAGCACGAAGTCGTCGTCCTTGAGCACAGGCACGAAGCACTGGGGGTTGAGCGCCTTGAACTCGTCCGACTTGATGAAGTCGCTGCCCGGGTTCGTCTGCACAAACTCGTAGTCCGTGCCCTTGACCTTGAGCACCCAGGCCACGGAGCGGCACGGCTGGCTGATGAGGTTGGCGTAGAGCTTGAGGGCCATTGTGGATGGAGTTGCTGGAGCTTGACGGTCTGCGGGAGCCGGCGAAATGCTGAATGAGCTCAACGGCACGGGGCGTTGCGGCGGACCTCGTCACTCAGGAGCGTGCCACACAGTTGCAGGAGGTTCTGCCATGTGTAGAGGGCAGGGGAGGCACAAGAAGAGAGAGAGAGACATGCTCCTTCCACTCCCTTCGGTGACTTCGGGTGGCTCTTCTCTGATCCGCTCGGGGAGCTCATTTGCCGACGTTCTCGTTGACTATTGACACGGTCCGAGGGCTAACGACACGGTTTCAAGGATAACGGCACCGTCTCGTGGATACTGACACAGCCGGGATCTGCGCGGAAGCGGACCATTCGCTTCTCTGTCTCCTGCCGAGTGATGATGCGTCCAAGCGTGTTTACAAGTGCTGCCCGAGTATCCTGGGCGGGTAGGACGTCATCGGTCGGCCCAGATGGCCTTATCTTCCATGCGGGAAGCAGATGTGCTGCTACCACAACGTCTACTGTGCTGGTATGGGTGGACATGTGTTGCTTGGTGGCTGAGCTGCCGGGAACATCGCGGTGGAACTCTGTCGCCGACGATGTCGACGGCAACGTGGCGCATCAGGAATGAAATGGAAATGTTCACGTAAAACGATGCAAATTCAAGGTAAAAGAAGGCCAGAAAACGACGATACCCGTCACTGTCACTATCCTGCCACGAGTGTCTGCTGCTATGGACTATGGATGCTACTTCTCAAGGCTTGCTGGCGTCGCCGCGCATCTCGAGGCTAGTCAAGAACTTGTCCAGATCCTCGTGCACCTCGTCGTGGAACGGGATCTCCTTCATGCGCGCGAGCCAAGCGGAGACCTTGGCGTACTTGGAGAAGTCGTAGCCCATCATCTCCAGCTGGTCGATCTCGCAGTACGCGATGTAGTCGGCCACCGTGGGGGCGTCCGTGTGTGCGATGTAGTCCTTGTCCAGGAATGTCTCGAGCAGCGTCATCTCCTTCTCCAGCAGCGCGTCCACGTTCTCCAGGAAGGCCAAATCGGCCGGAGACGCGCCGCCGAGCTTCTTGCCGATGGCCGGACGCAAAATCTGCAGCGTGAAGAGACGTGTGTTGGTGTGATGCCAGCTCAGGAACTCGTTCACCTTGGCGCGTGCCTGCATGTCTGTCGGGTACAGGTCCGTCCAGCCGAACTTCTCGGCCAAGTACGTCAAGATGGCCGTGCTGTTTACAAATGTACGCAAAACGCAGACACGAGAAGCATTGCAAGTCAGCAGCAGACCAGTTGATGGAACGAGGACAAAGAGCGCCATGCGTACCCCTCAAAGAGGGAGAAGTCGCCGTCGCGGATCACAGGCACGAGCGCGTTGGGGTTCCACGACTTGAACTCGTCGGATTTGAGGAATGAGCCGTGGAAATCGACGTCCACGAACACGTAGTCGGCCTCCTTGACTTTCAGCACCCACGCGACTGTATGCCAGGCAAACAAGATCAGATCGCTCTCAAGAATCACAGATGGAGCTGAGTGGTGGCTCACCTGCGCGACTGGGCTGGCTGACCATGTTGGCGTAGAGCTTGACGGGCGTGCCCGCCTTCTTCTGGGGCGAAGACGTCGTGGAGCCATTGCTGCCCGCCGAGCTCTTGCTGGCTCGACGCGTGAACTTGGCAAAGGGCGACTGGAAGGAGGGCCACCCAGTCATGTTGGCGATTCAAGTCGATGGGATCTGTGTGCGTGCGTGGCAGAGGACCAGTTGAGTTGTGCTTTCGCCGTAAGAATCCAGGTCAATTGCGAGAAACACATGCGTTGGCGGAGCGTCGACACGCACGTCTCTTGCCACGGGATCGCGCTGGAGACCTGAAGTTCCTGGCCCTGGCACGAAACGTTACCGAGGGCCAGACGGCCTCATCTTTCACTCGTGCCCATCCACTTCACCACCAAAAAACTGGCTACTGACACAGTAGCCGGATATGGAACAGGATACTGTATACTGCCTATGCATAGTGTGACGGAGAACTCTCTCTAAATGGAGATTTGCTCTACAACTGCCAAAAGCGAGAGGTCCTTTATTGGGATTGCGTGATGTATATCCGGATTATACATGCCACTATACATCTGGCACCGATCCGAAGTGACGTCAGCCCAAGGCGAAGAGCTCCAAGACGCACATGACAGGCAATCCGTCCAGCGTTGCTTTCCTTCGCTTTTCCATCTTTCTCCGCGCGTTTGATTGCGCTAGCACGGGGTGTTTTCAATTCTCGACGAGAATTGCTAAGATAAAGGTGGGCGGAAGGTGTCGAGGCTCCTCATGCCCACACCTTTCTTGAGCTTCCTTTCTCTTCGCTGTTTTTACTGATCGGGTCCGCTCCTCATCAACACTTTGTCGTTGTCGTTCAGTCGTCGGCTGGTTGGCCATCACCAGCAGGGTGCGTCATTGCTGCGGAAAACTGTATACAGATGAGCCTCCCTAAGTTGTTATGGCTCGTGGAGTACTTTGCAGCAAGTATAGCGACTTGCACTAATCCACACCCATCCACCTGAGTACTAGTACTAAACAGCGCATACGGCTCTCCAGATCGACTAGCTCTCCTGGCTTACTGCGGAGCACAGCGACGGCACCAGCAGGGATCTCTGCAACGTGGAGCTGGAATCCGTGGGCAGCACGACGGGGATGCACCAGGCGGTGGCTGGTACAAGAGGGTTATGCAGCGTCTTGCCATCGTACGACAGCAGGATGAGAGGCATTTCCAGCGTGAGGATTTCGGGATCAACTTAGTCGTCCATTCTGGCACCGCGAGCTAGGTCCGATTAAGTCTGTTACGTGAAGCGCTTCCCTATTGAGTGATGGATCGCCGTGCTGAGCTTGTATTGCGTCTTGACTCCGTACGTGTACTTCGAGTTTGATCCTTGCACATAACTATCACAGGTGCATCCAACAAACGATAACGTCGTCACATGAGCACAAGCTCAAGCAGAGTCCCGGCCTTCGCTTACATTGAGTCTGACGCTGACAGTGTGTCCAGTCTCAGCAGGTCCCGCGAAGAACACGCACTTCCAGACCCAAGCCGGCAGCTCCAAAACCTGCTGACGATTCCTCATAGCTCGTCGCGCTCTGCTTTCTTCTTCTTCTTGGACTTGCCCTTCTTGGACGCCTTCTTGCCTTTTCTGCTTTTCTTGCCGGACTTCCGGTCGGATTTGAGCTGCTCCTCCAGCACTTCGCGCTGTTTCTTTTCTTCCCTGAGGATTTCGCTGAGCATGTCATCGAGGTCCTCGTCATCTTCGCCGTCTTCGCCGCTCGCCCCCATGGTCACCTCCTGGATCTCCTCAAAGGAGCACTCTTCTTCCAGATCCGGGACGTTGCCAATCGGGGCGGTCCCAATGCTGCCCGACAAAACGCTCTTCAAGAACTCAGACGCGTTCTCCTCGTCAAAAATGCCGACGTTGGTAGCGTAGCGTCGCTTCGTCGGAGAATACACAGCCACGGTTGGCATCTGATAGAGACCGACCCCAAAGGCTTCGGCAAAATTCTTCTGACACTTGCCGTTGATCCACATGAACTGGAACGGCTCGCGGTTCTGCTTGCTCAGAGCGGCCACATGCGCAAGAGTAGCCCACGATCTGGCAAGCCGCGACTCCGGATCGCTTAATGTGTCCACATGATCCTCGAAGAACCCGATAGCACAAAGCGTATTGCCTCCGCAGAGGTCCTCCATATTAGTCTTGGTCAGGTACGGGACCAGCGATTGCGAGGAGACTCCATCCAGAGACGAGTAATCCGCACGCTCGCCTTCGCCAGGAGTACCGTCTTGGGGATGAGGATACTGAGAAAGCACCTGCAGAACAAACTGCATGATGTTCGGATACGTGTATGGGCCCATCGTCTTCTTCTGGTAAGTGACAACGCCAAATGGAGCAGAGTCGGCGGGGTCGCTTGCGCCGGGCGCTGTCGGTACCAAACACACCAGCGACGTTGTTACAGATGGCTTGAGTAGGAACTGGGCCTTGATATCCGCGTCGGCGTCGTGAATAACTGCCAGCATCAACTTCTGCGACGGGACCGACAGCACGAGCGCTTTCATCATCGCCGGAGTAGTGCTCTTTGATGTAAACAACAGCATGGGCAAGGCTCCACTTTCTCTCGCTCGAGAAATGAACGCATTCAGCTCAGTCGAGGATCCAACTGCGACGGTCACGTCGGGGATAGATTCAATCGCCACCGCCTTCGCCTCTTCGGCAGTATCAAAAACCTGCGGCAGAAGATCTCCCCGCGTCAGTTGACCCTGCCCAGAAAGAGCGAGTGGGAAAACGCGAACTCCAGGTCCGCCGTAGCGTTCGCATAACGCCTCTTCACGCGCACAGCTAACTGCACCTAGCGCCACCATGCCAGCCTTCCGATGCAGGCCTGTAAACGTCTTCTTCCATTCTTCTTCTGAGGCCGCCGCTTCTCGCTCTGCAGTCATGAACTCAACGATCCAGGCCACGTCCGATGCAAAGACCACGTCGTCCAACTCGCTCTCGGTGATGTATTTGATGACCGATGCGTTCTGCTTGCCCTTCTTGCCACCCTTACTCTTCAAGTCAGCAGATCGCCCCTGCTCGTGCACAGCGAACGGATCCACAAAACCCTTCAGCTCCTTGTACGTCTTCATGCTCTCGGATGCCAGCACCACATGCTCTGTCATGGATCGAAGCACCAGCAGCGACGGTAGCTCCTCCACTTTCAATGCCCCCATAAGTTCATTGACGCCAGACTCGTCCTTGTTGACGAAGGCAAAGGTCAGACCCTGGTCGTGGAATTCCGCAGACAGCGCGCGAAACAGTGGCGACGCGTGCTTCTGCTTCGAGATCAAGACGACCACACTGCCTTGGTCGTTCTGTGTGTGTGAGTCCACGAATTGGCCAAATCCGTCTAGAGTCGCGGCATCCTCACTCAGTTCCTGCACAAATATCTTCGGGATGCCCTCTTTGAGCGCGCGCTTCAACTTGCGCGGGTGCTCCAGCATGGCCACGTCCGCGACCATGGCGTCTCGATACATCTTCCCCGTGTACGGGTTCTCCTTGGGCGGATCCGTATACACCACCAGCGCCGGCAGTCCCGGCAGGTTCCATTTGGTGGCCAACGAGCCTTTCCGGTGCGGCGCAATATCCACCACTGCGAACGTCGCCAGACCGTCCATCTCTTGCTCCAGCTCGGGCAGCGCCGGATACGCCGTCACCGCCAACTCTGCGAAGTTGTTCTCCTCGTCTCCAGAATCAGCAGTCGGCTCCTGCGTGGCGAGCACCAGCAGCGCGTATACTTTGGACGAGCTCTCAATGGCATCCACCTCTTCAATCGTCGTCACGGATTCCAGAGCGGCAACGCCGCCGCTCCATGAAGCACAGCAGCACAGCCAGACCACGCCCAGTAGCGAGCAGCAGCCGCTTCGAACGCGCATGTTGAACTCCAAGTCGAGAGCTTCAACACCGACGCGTGCGCTTGGCCTCCTTGCTGTTACTGAAGCTGCCGCTTGGGGAGTCCGCACGCTTCTGTTGCTTTGTACCACGTGGCGCGGAAAGATTTGTCCAGAGTGCATGCGCGACCAACACTCCGTCCTCAACTCTCTGAAAGTGAAAATAAAAACGGGATTTCGTAATTTACAAACTCAAGAGGTGCGACATTGGTAATTTCACTAAATCACCGCCCACCTCGACTGACGGATGCAATGCACCAGCCAGCCGCGGTGGGTCGCCCCGGCAAGAGGAGAGCATTGGCAGCGTTCTCCGTGGGATAGCTATGCGTGGGCATGGAGGAATACGTGCGCGTTCTCGAGAGAAATAATACCACGCCGTGTATTGCATGCGTTATCGAGCGCGCCAAACGCTTCCTAGACACTTGCTCCACTAGGAACTACGCTGGCGATCGCGTCATCTGCGTCGTCTATCTTTTTGCGGGTCTTCAGTCAACACTTTGGCTGAGACGCCAGCACCAACGGGCTTCTGTAACTTCTGGTTCCCTCTCGTTTACGCTTCGTAGAAGCTCCAGTCCTTCTTCAAGACCCCGTTGATGCGCTTCTCCTTCGGGTCCGTCTTGCCTGCGCTCACACATCGCAATACAAGTTAGCAGGCCTCCTCTAAACCCTCGTATACGGTGCAAGACGGGGTGATCAACGTACCGCGGAAGGTGAACTTGCCGAAGACCTTGCCGTGCTTGAGATCCAGGGACGGGCGAACGCGCGTGACCTCCCAGTAGGACGGCTCAGGGAACCTGGACCAGATGCCGCGCGTCACGCGCTGGCCGAGGCCGTACGCCCGCGTGGGGGTCAGCACCTGGAACGCATTCTTGAAGGTCTTGGTCGCCGCCGCCATCTTCGTCTCCTTCCAGTCTTGTTGGGAATTTCTTTGGTGAGGAGCCACAGACGGCAAAATGACGGTATTTCAGCCAATCACAAGAAATATTCTGTATTTCCAATCAATGATTGGGCTGAACGAGAGCGACACGACGATGTAATTGGTCCAAAACCCGATCAATCATGATGGGGCTTTAGAGCTTGGAAGCCGCCAGCTTGAACTTGCGGAAGAACTGGCCCATGGGCGCGAGCATCTCGTCGTGGTGCGGGATGTCCTGCAGGCACATTGGCATAACGTTGTGGGTCAATGAAAGGTTATGTCCCTTGAACATGGGAGCCAGACGGCGGAGGTGACGCACCTTCATGCGCTTGAGCCAGGCCGCGCATTTGGGGAAGTCCTTGTCGACATTGGTGAGCAGCCCCATGACCTCAAGCTGCACCACTTCGTTGTAGCACGACAGGTCCACGACCGTGGGCTTCATGGCGCTGACCAGGTACAGGTTTCCGTGACGCAGCCAGAACTCCAAGATGCGGAAGATGTCGGCGATCACCTGGTGCTTTTTCTTGAGGGCGGCCTCGATGCTGGGCGTGCCTCGGCCGAGGTTTACCATGAGCTGATTGAAGAAGATCTCCGAACTGCGACGCGTGTTGTGGTGGTGCCAGTTCATATACTCGTGGATCTAAGAGCAGACAGTGGGCGAGTAGTGCAGTGTTAGTAGGTGCGAGTCAGAGCAAAACAAGAGAGAAGCCACTGACGCGAGCACGAATCTTGCTGTCTTTAGGGCACCACGATTCCCATCCGTGCTTGTCCGCAAGGTAAATCATGATGGCGTGGCTGTACGCAACAACGCAACAAAGCGCACACGTTGGATCAGGTTGAGCAGCCTTACTAACGGAAGGCTATTACTCGTTGGGCGGACGAGGCCTCGCCTTCCCCAAACTCGACCGAATCGCGAACGTACCTCTCCGTGAGGACGAAGTCGCCGTCCTTCAGCACCGGGATCTTGCCGATCGGGCTCAGCTGGAGGAAGGCCTCCGTGCGGGACTCGCCCTTGCCCGAGTCCGTGTACTTGAACTGGATGGGGTAGTCATTCGCCTTGCACAGCCAGTGCACTGCAAGCACGGAGGAATCCAACGCAGCAACACCGCACGCGTCAGTAGAGCTCTCTCTTGCCTTATGCTATTCGCCGGGTGACCACTGTTAAACTGAACACGGTTTAGTCACTCAGTGTTTTCGTTTTATTGATTCCCTTATCTATCTAATGCCCTGCTCTAGACGTGCTCAGTCTGAGGCAAAAGATGAAGTGAGACTCGTCCTCGGACTTCGTCCTCGGCACGTCCTCGCTTCCTTTTGCCCGCTCGTCCTCATTGCACTCATGGTGGCAGGGATACCCTCTGCCTTGTGTTGCACTGTAACTCTAGCGCCTGGGATCTGAAACTCCCTTTAGTACTTTATATTGTATTACATATAGGAGGTATTCGGGTGTATAGTACCCTCAATCGTCCTCATCACATGTCCCACCCCTTTCCCTCCTTCACTTCGGAAAGGGTGTCTGTGCCGACTGTTGCGGTATGGCACCACAAGCCGACACAATACTCAACACTCCCACTAAGTACTTAGGATAGTTTTAGCTCCCGAACTCCCAGCTTTTCTCTAAGCTTAAGGAACTGCTTTGTTGGTAGCGCCTTTGTTAGGATATCCGCTGTCATTTCGGTTGTTGGGCAGTAGGCTATCTTAAGCCGCCCAATTTCAACCAGGTCTCTTGTAAACAGATACCTTATTTCAATGTGCTTGTTAGCTTTGTGATTTCCTGGGTTCTTTACGATGCTGATGGCAGCATTGCTGTCGCACCAGACTTGTACCGGAACCTTTTGTGGAAATCCCATTTCTCCAAGAAGGTACCAAAGCCATTCACTCTCTTTGGCCCCCTCACTGAGTGCAATTAACTCTGCTTCAGCAGTTGAAAGAGAAACTCCTCCTTGTTTGCTACTGCACCACGACACACTGGTCCCAGCCATCTTAATCACATAGCCGGTTACTGATTTGCGTTCTTTAGGTTGACACGCGAAGCTCGCGTCTGTGTACACTTCGTAAGTCACGTCTCTTGAGCTCCCATCAAGATATAGACCGTACGTCGACGTCCCTTTCAAGTATTTGAGTACTCGCCTAGCAGCATCCCAGTGGGTGCGGTTGTAGCAGGATAGAAACTTGCTTAGCTCCCTAACCGCGTTGGCAATGTCCGGTCTTGTCCCACGGACAAGATATTGGAGTGATCCAACAATGCCTCTGTAATCGAAAGGCTGCGCAGCAATCTGTGCTGCACTCATCTTCGTCTCTGGCTCTAAAGTTAGGCCTGGAACTTGTGGTGTTAACACCGGTGAGCTATTGATCATCTTGAATTTGAGGATCAGCTCTGCAATGTACTTCCGTTGTGAGATCATCATCACACGTTGCCCTCTATTGCGGTGTACTTCCATCTTTAGTATGTAGTGAATGTCTCCCAGATCTTTCATTTTGAATCGTCTTGACAGTTCAGCTTTCAGCTTGGTGATAAGTCGCATATCGCGTGACATGATCGTAAGATCGTCAACGTATACTACGACAATCAACCATTCTTCTCCCACTTTTTGCACGTAGATACAGAACTCTTTGTGGCAGCGTGCAAAACCCATCGACGTAAGGAAGGTATGAAGGACTCGATACCAAATACGAGGGGCTTGCTTTAGGCCATAAATGCTCTTCAGAAGTTCACAGACCAGATGCTCTTGGCCTCGCTTCGCAAAGCCATAGGGTTGCCTCATGTAGATTTTCTGCTCTCCCTCCATTGTGCCGTTTAGGAACGCCGTATGAACATCCATTTGATGGATATGACAGTCCAAGATCGTTCCTATTGCAAGCACGAGGCGAAGAGACTCAAACCGTGCCACTGGTGCATACACTTCGTCACAGTCAACCCCATATTCTTGGTGGTTACCCTGTGCGACTAAGCGTGCTTTAAATCTCTCGACGGTACCGTCGGCGTTGTATTTCACAACTAGGACCCAGTGACTCGGTAGTGCTTTTCTGTCTCGGGGCAGATGAACTAGTCTCCATGTGCCATTCTCAATAAGAGAGTCATATTCTAGTTCCAGCGCTTGTTTCCATTGCTCTCGATGAGGCCCACTTAACGCTTCTTTGAGAGTGCGTGGGGTAGGAACTTTGTGCTCCAATATGTCATTCGCAATGTTCTTATCCAGAATTGCTTGGAAGCACTGATAATCCTCGTATCGTTTTGGCCGTTTTGTCTCACGACGTGGTCGTTGCTCAGTGTTGGTATCTCCCACTGGTTGCACACGCCGTCGCTTATTCGGCGCTCCCACTGCTTCGGGTGTCCCTCTTGCAGGTAATTTGGCTCCCACTGCTCCGGGTGTCCCTCGCGAGGCAGTTTCGATTGTGTCCTCGGTCTCGACATGACCGAAGGCTCTTTGGACCATGCGACTGATGTTGGTGGTGTCAAACAGCACATCTCTTGAGATAATGTGCTTGTTGTTGTAGACATCCCACAGTCGGTATCCCTTATACTCTTCAGAGATTCCAAGGAACCGGCACTTCAGTGCTCTAGCAGACAGCTTTTGGTCCTTGCGAAGTACAGCAGGGATGTGTGCAAAGCATACGCTACCCCAAATTGGTAAATTACTCACGTTTGGAGGTTCTCCGTACACCATTTCGTAAGGTGTTTTGTTGCTTAGGCGACTCATAGGTGTGCGGTTCTGCACGTACGTCATGTACATGAGTGCTTCTGGCCACCATCGATGCGTCATCTCAGCATCTTTAAGTGCACACCGAACCCTGTCCAGTTTGCTCTGATGATCTCTTTCTGCTGCTCCGTTTTCTTCGGGGCTATAGGCGTTAGACTTTTGAAAGACTATGCCCTTCTCTGTGCAGAAGTTCTTGAAGGCAGCGTTCACAAATTCAGTGCCTCCATCGGATCTAATCCGGCGGATTGTGAACTTTCCTTCACGCTCTAGTTGTAGCAACAGGCCTTTCACTTTATCGTATACCTCCGTTTTGTTCCGAAGAACGTATGTCCAGCGCCACGATGTCTGATCGTCAATAATGCTGAGGAAGTATTTGATTGTTCCTATGCTCCCATAGATGCCCATGGTTTTCATAGGGCCATTGGTGTCCATGTGGATCGTACTGATGGGTTCCGGATCTCTTGAACCTTTAGCATTACGATAGGACATTCTCTTTTTCTTCATTTCTGCACATGTTGCGCAGAAGAATGGTACTTTCCTGAGTTCAGTAGCTTGCAGCGTAGGCAGTCCACTCACTAACGCTTTGCTCAGCATTACTATCAGCTTTTCCTTGTTCAGGTGCCCTAGTTTTACATGCCATTCCTTCAGTGTAGCCTCCAATTTTCCTACACCTGGAATCTCCAGCGGTTTACAAGGTTGCAATTTTATTGCATTGCAAAACATTTGCCTCTCTTTTAGTGTTCTATTTTGAACATAGTATGCTCCATTTATTGCTCTTGCAACGAACACTAGGCTATTTTCGTACAGTACAAATTTAAAGTCTCCAGTTTGGGACTCCACAATTTTATACCCTCCCCTTTTTAGCCAGTACTCGCTCAGTATATTGGATTTCGCATACGGTACCAAGGCGATGTTCTCAAAAAAGAACTTCTTGATACCTAAAGGACCAAGCAAATACAATTTCACTGTTCCAACGTGTGTATTTGAATGCTTAGACCCTTCTGCAAATGTAAACATGTAACCGTTGTTGGGTCTCTTCTCCACGAACTTCGGCTCCTCACTGGTTAGCCCGAACCCGCATCCTGAATCAAGAACCCAAGAATCTTTGGTTAGGCAACTCTCAGTATCCAACAGGAAGGGGTACACAGATCTTACCGTATCTTCCAGCTGCATCGACAGGTTGTTGATGGCAGCAGCCGCATCAGCAATCATCGTATTGCTGGGAGTATCTGGCTTTTCTTCCATAGCTCCACCGTTGACACCGATGTCGAACGATCCCATTGGCTCGTCGGTGTCCATGGGTTCAAACTCATTCAAGAGAAGGTCCGACCCTGCGCCCGGCGTCACCGGCAGTTGCATGCTGCTTGGTGGGCTAATGGACACAGTTGGACTGGTCGGTGGCTCTTCTTGAACAGCCTTGCACGCATCCACTGAAACTTTCTTCGGTAGACAGGCTTCCAGTGGTACCTCCTTTCTGTACCGAGGCTGGTTCTTGAACTTCTTGCCCTTCATCTTGGGTGTCGGCTGGTATTCAGCAGCAGCCGGCTTCATCCCACTGGGGTAAGACCACATGTTTCTGCGAAACACCTTGGCTGCAATGTCCAACTTTCGCTTGGGACAATCAGGCTTGTTGTGAGGCCCAATGTTGCCCAAGTGGTTGCAGTCGCCGTGACAGTAGAAGCACCGTCTGTCACCCACATTATGGTGCTGGTCCACTCTGGGTGCAGCCGAAGCCTTTCTCTTGCCCAGCGCAGATCCCTTGGGCTTGTCGGGCTCCGTTTGCACGTGGTTGACTTGCACCCCTTTTCCCAGCGCCATAATCTCGGCCCGGCTATTGCCGTCGAAGATGTTGCGCAGCCGTTGCTCCACATTCTCGAGCGTGAACTCTGTGGGTGTGAAGTTGATCGATGATCCCCACAGATGGGCTGGCAGAACGGCCAACACCTTGATCATCATCAGCGGGGAGGAGATGAGTCCCACCTCCAGAGCATCGCCGCAGTTGCGGTTTACTTGGCTCCTCACTGACTTGAGTTGCTGGAAGAGGTGACCGATGCTCTTGAAGTCGGAGTTGAGGATGCGCTCAAACTTCTGTACCAGCTCTACCACACCGGCAGCCGTGCTGAGCCCATAGTGCTTCTCAATGATCCGCCAGATCACGTGCACTGGCTCATGAGTCAGCCGATCCTTCTCCTCAATCTTGAACGCCTTCGGGAGGGTTAGGTTGAGAAGGTTCTTGATGTAGGACCCTTGTTGCTTGAGGAAGGCCAGCTGCAACTTATGCGCGCTCAGCGCCGTGTTGCTGACGTCTTGCCCTGGCTCCGGCACGG
Source organism: Nothophytophthora sp. Chile5 (assembly GCA_001712635.2). Lineage (NCBI taxonomy): Eukaryota > Oomycota > Peronosporomycetes > Peronosporales > Peronosporaceae > Nothophytophthora > Nothophytophthora sp. Chile5. The sequence continues at coordinate 19,724 of MBAC02010375.1, forward strand.
ATAGCTCTCGCATCAGAGAATCCTCAAACCTAACCGCAGGAGCCTCACGGCCTGCCTGCAGCTCGGAAACTTCACGAGAGTCGCTCAACGCACGTAGATGACCGATGATCTGGTCCTTCCACGTAGCGAAGTAGGCCTTGTCACCATTGAAGGTGAGACCTTCAAGGCCACTCTTGTTCGACGACTTGCTCATCGTACTTGAAATGTTAAACTGAACACGGTTTAGT
>MBAC02010376.1:0-14398 GCA_001712635.2 Nothophytophthora sp. Chile5
GGGCGGACGAGCGACGCATGAACGTGGCCATCACACGCGCGAAGAGCAGTCTGTGGATCATCGGCAACTCGACGCTGCTGGCGCAGAGTCGCGCGTGGCGGGCGCTCATCCAACACGCGAAGGACCGAGGCAGGTACGTTGTCGACGGCGCCGCGACGCTCTTGGCCGCAGCCTCGTCGACTGTTCGCGACTCAGAAGACGAGTAGATAGGCAGCAGAAGGAAGGCAGAGCAAGTTGCTGCCTTGGACCCTCAATAGAGCCTGGGGGACGTCCTGCATCCATATCGGTTTTCAAAGGGGATCTAGTCACTGAGACTTCCCCGTTAGAGTGCCATATGCCACTATTGTGGGGATGGACGAGCAGCTTCTATCGCCGGAAGGAAGGAAGGACATGCTGTCGCCGTTCGCGACGGCGCCCGCGGGGTACGATGCTCGCCGGAGACGCTCCGAGTGGCCTGTTAGCGTGCGGACAGACCCAGAGGTGCAGGCGCTGGACGAGCAGAGCGGCGAGTGGATCCTGTGCCGCACATGCGCCGAGCACTTCGAGAGGTGAGAACCCCGACCGCCTTGGTTGGTGGAAGGAGCGGTGGGTTCCTGACGCCTTTTGACTGGCTTGCTGTGGCTCCAGAACGCGCCGCGGACGGAAACCGAACGACCCGAGCGGCTTCAAAGTGAAGATGAACGGCAAGTTCCAGGAGGCGGCGTGGGTTATGCACAAGAATCGAGTGGTGGCACATCGGACAGCGGATGGGCTAATCAGCGAAGCGTCCGAAGAGGAGGAAGAGGACGATCAAGACTTGGATCTGACTGTAAATGGCGAGGAGATTCTATCAGACAGCCACCAAGGTGGGGCAAAGCGGCGGAAAACGGCCAGCAGCAGCGGCGGAGAAGACCAGCGCGACGACCCCGTGGCCGTCTCAATGACCGACGGTGGCTATGCCAGCCAGCAGCAAAGCGTGCAGATCATGAACCTGCCGACGACCGGCTGGCGCTGCCCTGGGATCGTGCCGGACACCTTCTACCAGACACATACGGAGCTGGTCCACGCCTTCGCCAAATACTACGTGGGCACCTACCGCGTCAACGTGGTGCGCGACCTTCGCTCCGACAAGTACGTTGTTAATGGGATGCACAACTCCCTTATGGGATGGCGGTGAGACTCAGGTGGTGATAAACCCTTTGGGACGATGTGATAGAGTGATGTTGTTCTCCCACGACTGCGAAAACCGGATCGTCCATCGCGAGCGGCCGAGTCAGCCAGCGTCCTGCGAGAAATGCTACGCCATCTGGCTGCACAACAAGAGCTTCAAGCGGATCCTCAAGAAGATGGGCCGCTACACACAAGTCGAGGAGATCCTGCGCCATTCGTGGAGGTCTGTCTGCTGTCGTTGCATTCGGATTGTGGTCGTAGTCTGCTTTTGGATCTGACTGCGCTGCGTGGGGTGAATGGGTTTTGCAGCATTTCAGCCGAAGAGTTGGCAATCTTGTCCAAGTTCAAGCATTCCAGCGATAGCAACTTGAATGTGGAGGGGCGGACGCTCAAGCAAGCAGCCATGGCGGCCTTCCAGCACTTCAGTGGCCCAACCAAGAGCTCGGTGGCCCGCAAAAGCGCCAATAATAGACAAGACCGGGCGCAACAGCCGCTACCGATGGAAGTGATGCTCCACTTGCAATCTCTAGAGTCGGGGATGCACAACGATGGAGGCAATATCGGCTCTCCTGACCTGTTGCATCGTCGCGGTGGACTTGAGGAACAGCCCGCTTCACCTGAGAGCTTCCTCCTGCAGCGGAATACGCCCACAAGACCCAGAAACGAGCTCGGATCGGAAGATCTTCACGGTGATCAATAGAACTAGTCGATGCGGCTGGATTTGACCGTGAGATGCCCTCACCGTTCACCTGAAATTGCCCATGAGCCCGTTTCAAAGATGTTGGTGTCTTATTCCACAAGAATTGCCGGCCATTTCGATAAAAAAAATGACGCTGAATGACCGACATTTGTGGCTGGCTCGCGCGTTCTTATCCTGATGCTGCACCGGCATGTCGCTTTGAAGGAATACACCGGAATGCATTTGAGCAAACGTAGTACGCGACTGCTGTTTGGGCTTTGTCAAGCCGCAAATATCTGTGCATATTTATAAGGAGAATGCCCGTGATAAGCTTTCTCGCTTTCTCGGCATCCACCTGAACCAAAATAAACCATTGCTCACCACCGCTTGACTGTTGCCTAGCGGTGGTGGCAAACTCCAGTGAACGAAAGCTCATTCGCAATTCGGTGGCATTCAGCGAAGACCTGTGGAAGCCGAGATACAGCAGCAAGGCGACAGTCTGTGGCAGATCATGGCCGCTTTCGTTGCGCTGCTATTGCTCGCCGTCTTCGCGGCTGGATTCATCACGAGGAGGTGGCTGACTGGACGGCTGTCACCTCTGAAAGACCACTCCAAGAAGCAGGACGAGCTCCAGGCCGATGGCGTCGAGATTGTCGTGCAGCCGAACGCCGGACGCCGAAGCAAGCTGTCGCTGCCCGATCTGTCCAGCATCCAGATCCGCTCTCCCATTGGACCAATGAAGTCGTCGATTCGCAGCGCGCTGAAGGAACTGCGGTCTCGCCAGATGGTGCAGAGTCTTTGCAGCAAATTCGAGGCGCGGATGAAGGGGTCGACTGTGGACGAAGATGACGAAGTGGCAGCTCCCGCGAAGAAACAGTCGACGAAGTCCCGCCGTCAAGCGGCAACGGTAGCTCCAGTGAAGCTGGAGAGTGACCCAACGAGACAGAGCGACAGCAACAGCACGGCAACCGTCCGGTCCAACAATCTCAACAAGTTCCTGCGCAGCTACGCGTCCAATTTAGACAATGCCGTCTTCGCACAGCCGAGTATCAAGCCGATTGCTGCTCCTGAACCCAGCAAAGAGACCGAAGACGACGAATTCGTGCTCGTGCTTCCCACTCGGAAGCCCATTGAGGAGTCTGTGGCCCGAGGCACTGAGAGATTTGCAGACAGCTTGAAGCCCAGCCTGAACTTCGGTAAGCAGCCCCTCCCTCCACTGACGCTGGCGCTTAGAGTACTCATCACTGTGTTGCTCTTGTTTGACAGAGCTGGATCTCCAGCCGATCGAGTTGGGCCCGGAGTCCTCGAACCAGTGCGACTCGCCCAAGACCGCGGAGTCGGTCGCTCTGCTGATCGAGGCGACGGATTGCGACCAGTTGGAAGACGAGAGACTCGAGTGCGAGGAAGGCAACAACAACGCAGGCGTCGCCAATGCGCCCGAGCTGTCGAGAGCGTTCACCACGTTGGACTTCGCCACCGAGCGCGAGCCCAAGCAGGCGGCGCCAGAGAAGACTCGTGGGGAGGACAGCAAGCCGGAGTCGGGCCTGGTTCGGCCGGCGAAGGTGGCCTTGGCACGCTTCCAAGAGCAAATTCCAGCCAATGGCCGAAAGCTCACCACACTTTAAGTGACCAAGCACACAATACCCTAAAATATATAACAAGCACTCAATCTTGCCCTTTCGTAAGGCTGGGATCGTGCATTTTGTCCAAATCAGATTATTTCGCCACCCTCAATAGACTTGGCAATTGTATTGGGAAGAAAAAAATGGATTTGTTTTGGAAAATCGCAATGGTGGAGCGCTACGGGAAGTAGGCCATTTTTATGCGTTCTTGAAAATCTTGATATCGAGGACAGACGACATTCTCAGAACAGCCGCAGAGAAGACAGAGCACAAGTCTAAGACACCACGATGTATCCCAAGTACCTTTCACCCGACGAGATTCGCAAAGAGGCCACTGCCCCCGCGACGAAGACTGCTTACAGCTCCGGCAAACGCGCCAAATCGACGTTGCCCATTTCACACCTGCCCATTTTGACGAATTCATCGCGTACAAGCGCCCAACTGTTCAAGTCTCCACGCTTCGCGGGTACCACAGCGCGATGCACGATGTGTATCGAGAACTCGATGCTGAACCTCCAACGGCTTTTTCCGGCAAGAAATCAACCACCCTATACGCTGGACTCCGTCGCATGGAGGCTACTGAGAACCAGACCACTGGGCCGCGCCACAGCGGCAAACAGCCCCTGCCGTATTCGACGTACGAAGAACTGTGTCGCAGGACGCTCGCCCGCGACGATGGGGGCTTTACGCACCTGTTTCTAACAGCCCAGTGGAACTTGGTGTGCAGATCGGTTTCTGTCGAGTCGCTGAGCTCCCAGCACGTTGTCAGTGCTGATGATGCCATCTCCTGCATTTTCTACAAGACGAAGACGGATCAAGAAGGGCGGAGCGCCAAAACCCCACGCCACGTGTACGCTAACCCGACTAGTCCTGCAACGTGCGTCGTTACGGCGCTGGCCATTTACCTTGCCTGCCATTCAGCCCTCAGAGCAGGCCTCCTCTTCCCTGGGTCTAAGCAGAAAAAGCGTTTCGGTGCGGCCCTCAAGCAAATTATCAGTGTCAACGAAACGAGCGACTACGGAACGCATTCTATCAGAAAAGGAGCAGCCACTTTCGCGTGCAGTGGCAATACAACGGATCCATCGGTGGCAAGTATCTGTTCCTGCTGTGACTGGTCGCTGGGGTCGGTTCTCGACCGATACTTGAGGTATGACGACGCTGGCGATCAATACATCGGTCGTCTTGTGGCAGGACTCCCTCAGAACAGCGCAGATTTCGCTGCGTTGCCGCCGCATTTTCGCGATAATGTCAGCTCGGAAGTGATCGCGTGCATAAGGGATACGTTCCCGGCTCTCGCCAGAGAGAAAAACATGAAGTCTATCCTGAAACTGTGCTTAGCTTCACTGACCTTCCACGCCGCGTTCCTCAAGTCGTCGCTACCCAAGACGCACCCGCTGATGTCGTGTGCACTTTTCCGCGATCCCGCGACACTTCAGCGCCTGCAAAAACAACTTGTGATCGCTGGACCTACGTGGATGCGGCCTACGGGGATCCCTCCGTATGTGCACATGTTCACCAAGATTGAGGAGACAAAAAACGCGATTGAAGCGCTGAAAGCCGAGCTTCTGGATGGGATCTCAACGATGCTGGATGCAAGGGCACTCGGTGGTAGCAGCCTTACAACTGCGGCTATGAAAGACATGTTTCGGGAGGTTCTTCAGGATGCTGGTCTTCATAATACGCATGGTATTCCGCCATCAACAGCTCCGGCCGACTTGGTCATTCCGCTGCGCTATCCGATGATGTGGGGTGGTGGAATTCACCTGCTGCCCGAGCAGTTCGAATTTCCGAGCGTTGATTGTCTCGCAGCGTGGAAGCTGTGGTGGTTTGGGAATACCACACTCGCGTATCCCAGCGACTTGATCGCCAAGCGCAATGCGATCGGAAATATTCGCAGGGAGGGGAGATAGATTTCTCTATAAGTGGACATGCCCTTATTCTGGTCGACCAATCATATCCTTGAATTTCATCGTCGGGATGCGATTGTTCCAGGGGGGTCAATCTTGCAACTTCAACTTGCAATTGCTGGGATGAAACACAATTATTCTAATTGGTTGCCTATCGAGCGTTGGGAATTAACGCAAATATTTTGCGCAAATGAAATACCGAAATTAGTTTACATTCCCTATTATTATGTCATCCACACCAACTAGGACCATTCTCCGAAAATAAGCAAAAACTCCCGCGCAAAACGAAAACGAAGCAAACCACCTCAAACCCAACGAGTCCCAGCGAGAAGCTCCGCTCGCCGCCAGCAGCGCGTCACGTTTGGGCCGCACGTCCCGTCCTTCCTGCACGCGACAGACGCTGCTGCATCTACTCCCCACTCCCGCTCCCCCATGTCCAAGGCGGCCCCGTCGGTTGATCCAGCGCAGACGCCGCCAAGCGCCGCCAAGAAGGAGAAGGAAGCCGTTCTGGTAAGCGGCTGGTCCGTTGGCTGGTTCACGTCTTGGGCCTGGTTGTTGGCCTCTTTATCTCCAATGAGCTAAGCTGACGCTCTTTATCTTGTATTGTGGACGCAGGCGACCGTCGTGGGCATCGAGAAGGATGCGCTGTATGGCGCGCGCGTGCGGAAGAGCTTCGGTTCGCGCGTGTTCTGGGGCACGATCGTCGGCTGCTACTGGATCACCGCCGGGCTGTTCTACAAAGTGAGCTTCGACGACGGCGACGTGGACATCCTCACGGCCGACGAGGCGCTGGAGGACGCCAAGCAGGTAAGCGCAGCGAACAACAGCGTTGTGGCGCTTTGCCGACGTTCCTCCCAGTCTGATCGGTGTGGTTTTGTTGCTGGATAGGCCAGTGCAAACAGCGAGGAGGACGCACTGAGGCGCTCCAAGGCAAATGCAGCCACAGACTCGACCAGCAGCTCTCCCCCGACGTACTACAACGAGATGCGACACCACAGGCTGAAGCGGAAGCGGGAAGATCCGGTGGATACCAGTCGGGAGAACATTCGGCGCGTGCGACTGTGGGGACAGCGGCTGTACGCGTCGATTTTCACGAGCGAGAACAAGGAGACGTTCGTGAAGGAGCTGCTGAAGACGGACGACGGCCAGATGGGCGAGATGGAAGCCACGGGCCAGGTGGCGGTGGGCGACATGATCCTGGCAGTCAATGGCACTCGGGCGCTGGGACTGTCGAGCGGCCAGGTGTCCGACCTGATTCGGCATGTGTCGCGTCCTATTTCGATCGTGTTCTTGCGGCCACGTCCATCCGAGACAGCCCAGCGGCTAGCCGAAGAGAAGCAAGCCAGTCAGGCATCAGCCGTCAGTGAACCAGCACCGGTAACGACGCAACGCCCGCAGCCACCTCCAGCTCTTCACGGATCGATGCAACCGACTCGACCTTCCCCCAGTCCTACGCCGAATCAACAGTCTGGGACCAATCACTATCGTGTGCAAGATCGCCCCCAGCCACCGGGACCCGCAGTAAATGGGCCGTCGCCTTTCCCGCCGTCGACTAACTCCTTCATATCCCCTCAGGCTCAGCCACACCAGGGAGGTCCGCAGCCACTGCAGGTCGCGCGGAACGAGCGGATACTGGCCTACTCGAGGCAGATGATGACCCAAAACCCAGTGTTCGGACAGGTCGGCCACCCGCTGGGGTATTCCTCCGGCCCATTCACGCCCGCGAACGCGAATCAGCTCGGATTTTCTTCGTCTATGTCATCCAATCCCGGTCTCTACTTTCGTGGCCGTCAAAATCAACTCCTGCAGAGGAATGCGACCACAATCACGTCGCTTTATCCTCCGACTGCAATGCCACATCAAGCTGCAAGGCCCCAGCAACAAGTTGACGACGCCTTTCGGTTTGTCTACAACGCGGGACGAAACCAATGGAGACAGGTAGGAAACGTTGAGGCTGCGCGAAGGCAAGCGAACCTCCAGATGCCGGGGCTTGAGCCGCTGCCTGTTCAACTCGCCGGTTCTGCGCAGTTCTCAGCAGTTCCACCGGCAGGACAACCCGTTCCTAACGCCTCCGTTGGCCAGTTCGTTGCGTCCAACCCGAGTAACGCGGCTCCTTCGTCAGCGCTGGTTGTACGTGTGCCACTCGACAAGCGCAGTGCCCTGGAAGCTCATCCTCTCGATGTCAACCCTCCCCAGGGAATGAGTGGCAATTTGCAAGGTATGCAAGCTCCCCAAGACGAGCCGAAGCCCCAATGGCGTAGCGCATCGTCTCAGTCTGCTGCGATGGGAGGAACTGACCGGAATTCAACGGGGAAACTCCATTCTCGAGCAAACACCGGGTGGGCTTCGAGCCTCGCTGAGCGGGCTTTTAGCCAGTCGCGACGGCTACAAACTCCAACGTCTGGACTGAGCAGCCTCGATCCTGTGAGTGCGACGGCGGTAGTGGACAGTTCGCCACGTGACAGTCGTGCCGAGTCGGCGGAGAACAGCCCCAGCTCTTCGAGTGATGTGACCGCCGTCCCTTTTGGGGTTCGATCGACTGTGGACGTGGATGCAGATGCCGCCGCGATCGCTGCATTCGCTGAGCCAGATCTTGAAGGGACCGACGACGTGGCGGTGAGTGCGGGAATGAGCCGGACCACGTCCTTCCTGTCCCCGCACGAGGCGAGTTTCGTGTCCAGCCTGCCTTCCACGCTGGATCCCGTGGCCGCCAGCTCGGCGAGTACGTCCCGAAGTAGCGGAACGAGCGAAGCTGAAGGTCGCAGCGTCATCGTGCGCATCCACCGCCCGCGCCTGTTCCTCACGCTTGGCTCACAGGGCAGCTTCGTTGCCGTGACGTCGTTCATCCGCAGTGAAGATGGGCAGTGCGGCGAGATCGAAGCGAGCGGGAAGGTGTTCATCGGCGATGTGTTGGTGGCCATCAACGACACGCGGATCCGCCCCATGGCGACGCCTGGAGAAGTGGCGCGTGTGGTGAACTCCATGTCGCGGCCGCTCGATCTGTCGTTCGAGCGCGCGTCGTGGGACGTTCTGGAAGGGAGGGAGTAGGCATAACGCACTGTACAGATGGATCTGCCGCGGTGGCGCTGATATGAGTGATCGTTGGCAACCAAGCAACGGGGGACAATGAACAGCATCTCGGAACCACTGGAATTTAGCATCAAGGGGGAGAAAGAAAGAGCTCGAGCTCAACTGGTATCGTGCTTGTCGGATGCCTTGCCGCGGTTGCTCGGCTCGCTCGGCTCGTCCGTCGCCTATGCCTGCAGCTTGTCGGCGCGTCGGAACAGGCTGTCTACGATGTTGCCGACGTTTTCGACCACACCAAGCCCAGAGGTATACGTTTTCTACAACAAGAAAAGAGAGGCAGGCAAGTCAGCACGTTGTGGCCCCAGTATCGCCCCAAGATGGATGTCGCATGACTTACATCATCCGTGGGGCTGTCGTAGACGATGAGCTGGCCCTTGCCTTGGTCCAAGATGCCGTGGAACTTGTGGTCCAAGATCATCTGCGAGAGTCTACGAAGAGAACAAGTGCGCAGACAGTCAGTCAGCTTCCTGGTGTGCAGGAACTGGAGGTGAGCCTTCGAGCAGTGGCTGCCTCACTTCAGTTCGATCTGCGGCAGCGGCAGTTTGATCAGTTTGGCCACGTGCTCGATCTCGACGCAGGAGAAGGGCTGGATGATCTTGATCAGGTTGCTCTCCAGCAGCTGCTCGTACAGCTTGCCCAAGTGGATCTTGATCAGTGCGTCCTCCACGAGCTCTGCAAGAACCACAACCCAACAGCAAGTCCCCAGGTCAGTCAGTCAGTCACCTCAGAATCTCAATGGCCACGAGTGCACGGCAGGCTGGATGACCACGTACGAGCCGCGTATTTCGTGGTGGCCGCCTCGAAGAGCTCCAGCGAGCGCTGCTCGTGCGCCTTGGCGACCGCCTGCATGGCCTCCAGGTCGATGCCGATGAACTTGATGGCCTGCTTGCTGTTGATGATGAGGTTCACTTCGCTGGCTCCACCACTGGCGATCTTGGCAAGCAGCATGTACTTGAGGCAGCTCAGGCCCTCCACCTCGTCAATGGACGCCAGCGCCTCGAAGGCCTCGAAGAAGTACGAGTACGCCGTCTTGTAGTCGTGCTCCTCGGCGTGCAAGATGCCCGACATCTGGTCGATCTGCGCCTGCGTGCGCGGCACCACGTAGATCGTGTTGGAGATGCTGCGGGCCGCCGTGAGCGCCGCCTTGGCCTTCGGCACGTTACGGAGCGCGTGGTGCAGCTTGCTCTCCACCAGGTGGATCTCCACCAGCAGCTGCTTGTCGTCCAGCTTCTTGATCTCATGCAGCAGCTCCGTGATCAGATCCAGCGCCGGCTGGAACTTCTGCTGCTGGAAGTAGCTGAATAAGCCACAGAAAAGGCAACGTCAAGCGTTAAAACGGCTTGACCACCCCGTTAAGACAGTAGTTTAGACCGAGAAACGTACATGGAAGCCAGGCGCGCTTCCACGCGTTGGCGCAGGAACGTGTGTTTCTCCTGGTTGCACCACTCGATGGAGTCCAGACACAGATCCGCCTGCAACTGCAGCGCCTTGTCGGCGTCCAGCACCTTCACCTTGGCCACCATGTCGATCACCGTCCGGACTGTTTAAGCAACCAATTTAGGCACAAAAGGGCGAAATAATGCACGGCGTTAGTGATATCGCGTAGGGTTGCAACCGCGGTGGCAAGGCTACTTGAGTACTGCGCACCGATCTTGCCGGTCTTGGCGCGCGCGATCGTGCCAAAGAACGGTCGCAGCGATTGCAACAGCGTGGCCAGCTCCTTCTCGCGTCTACAGGGCAGTATAAAGCATGTTTAGCTCTTGAAATCCGCATTCCCCAGCCAAGAGCTACGTTGGACGCACCCGTATTGGATGTAGAGCTGCGCCAGCTTGTAGATCGAGTGCTCCTTCACGCGCTGCACGTCCTCCAGCGTCGCATCCTCCCCGGCTATAGCGCACGCACGCAGTCGACACAATAAGCACAGCGTCCCCCTCCTCACCTACGAAAGATCTCGCTCGGTTTACCGTAGGAGATGAGGCTCTGGTACAGCTGGATGGCCGCGTCGGGTGAAGACTTGGCCGTGAGCGAGGCCGCCAGCTCCCCCGCGTCCTCGAACTGCGTCTGCAGCGGGTGCACCGCCTCCGGCTCCGTCATCTCCACGTCCTGCGCTGTCGTCGCCATGCTCGCTTGCTTCGTGCTTGGTCGTTCTTCCCCCTTTGGGACTTCTTGGCTCGATATCTTCCGGACCTGTTGAACGAAATCCCCTCTCGAAATTGATGCGGGTTGGCGGAGAGGGTCACTTTTCAGAGGTTGACTCCTTAACTTTACGCGCGTAGCACCGAAGTTATCCTTTAAATTTTAAACAGTCAGATACTTATCAGATACCGGTAAACAACATTTTAAAAAGTTTAAGCTTTGGGGTCCTTCGAACAATGGGATTCAGCCCAGACGCAACGTGCGTACCAGGCCATACAGATTGTCGTTCTTAAGCAATGCGATCGCGCTTTCTCGCACTCGATGATCTATTTATGTACCGTCTCCACCAAGTCCGTCAGTGCTCACAGGCTAACCCTGCAGAGGTAGCGGCGTTGCCGCTGGCGGTGTGGGCGACGCGAGACCAACAGCGAGCTGGTAAACCCACACACGTGGAGAGGGTTCAAGCAACCACGACATCGGGGAGCGTTCCGAGTGAAGCAAACCCCAGTCATAGTGATGATTCCGGATCGTCTTATACCAGATGCGGTGCCTGTGCGTGCAAAACCACGGCGTTATTCGCCGCTGGATAGCGACCTCCTGGACCAGCAGACCCAGAAGCTTTTCAACGGCGGCATGGTATACGTCAACCACAGTAGCCGGTGGGCGTCTGCGCCGCGCATTGTGCGCAAGAAGGAGCAGGACACGGACCCTACGGCAGATCCTCGCATGACCATCGATATGCGGGTTGTCAATGAATGCATGGAACCAATGCCGTGGCCCATGCTCGTTCTCGAGGTGGTTGTCGGGGTGCTTGATGGGCTACAGTATTCGTCGTCCCCGATTGGTTCGGAGGATACTGGCAGCTGCCGTTGCATAAAAACTCGCAGGAGCTCTACACGTATATCACCCACCGCGAGATGTATACACCCACCCGCGTGTCAATGGGGGGTAACCGATCTGTGGCATACTGCCAAGATGTGGTTAAGGAGATCTTCGGTGACTCACTTGGACACGGCGTTCTCGCCTGGCTGGACGACGTCCTCGGCTACGCAGCCGACGCAGCTGCTGTGCCAGGTGCTGGTGCGCTGTAAACGTTACGACCTAAAGCTCCACGCAAAGAAGTGCAAATTTTAATATGAAGGAGGTCAAGTGGTGCGGGAAGATGATCTCGGCAAACGACGTACGACATTGTCCGGATCACATTCAAGGTCTCGTCGAGATGCAGCCGCCCACGACGGCTGGCAACCTCCAACAGTTTCTGTATGCGGAGAACTGGATGCATGAAATCATTCCGGAGTACACGCGATTGACTGTCAATATTTATGCTACGCTGGAACGCGCAATGGCGGCTGCGGAGTCTCGGAAGAAGAACAAGTTGGGTGATCTCCCGTTGGCTGATGTCGGCTGGGGCGCCGACGATGTCTGGGACCTGGAAGCGGTATGAGATGCATTGCTGGACATGGTTCTTCTCGCCCATCCAAGCCGAGACGCCGAAATGTGTCTATATACGGACGTGAGTCAGAACTATTGGGGTGTAGTGGCGACGCAGCTGGAACCAGGGGTCGTTCAATTGCCCCTCGAAGAGCAGCAACATCGACCACTCGCGTTCCTAACTGGGCGCTTCATGGGTATCGCGAGCCGGCGGCCGGCGGTGGAGAAGGAGGCATTCGCCACTGTCGAGTCCACTCACCGGCTCGAGTACCTGTTACTGCGACCCGGTGGGTTTCACCTGCATACCAACCATCGTAACTTGGTGCACATAATTGATCCATTTGCTGCGGGTGGTGCGATGGCTCACTACCAAGCAGACAAGCTTCAACGTTGAGCGTTATCCCTGATGTCGTTTCGCTACTTGATTGAGCACGTGCCCAGTGAAACCAACGTCTGGGGGGACCTTATCAGTCGCTGGTGCTGGACAGATGCTCAAGAGCGGTTTCTCTTCCGTTCGTGTATCTCGACTCGCCGTAGTCGAGCTGCTGGAGGACCTGGCGTTTGTTTGACCAAGCGAGGTCGAGATCAAGAGCGCGCAGGACGCAATCGCGGCGGATTCCAGGCCGACGGGTGTAACGTGGAGTGAGAAGCACGCGCTGTTCGCGCACGTGGATGGGCGATTCTGGATCCCCGATGACGCAACTGAGCTACAGCAACACGCTAGCGCAAGTGGTCATCGAGGCGCGAAGACGACTGCCACTTCACTTGGTGGCGTTTTTCGATGGAAGATACTGGCCTCGGACGTGTCGGCATTCGTGCGTGAGTGTCTGCATTGCACGATGACCGCCAGTGGAAAAGTGCCGCGACCGTTTGGAGAAATCCTCGTCGCCACGAAGCCCAACGAGGTTTTCCATTTCGACTTTTGTCGATGGTGGAAGGAGCCGGTGCTCCAGCGTACGTGCTCATATTTAAGGATGACATGAGCGGATGTGTGGAGCTGGTCGCGTGGGATGAGGCGACGCCTGACCAAGTTTACCAGTGCCTGATGGATTTGTCCAAGCGGTTCGGTATGGTGCAGCAGTGGGTTTTTGACCAAGGGACCCACTTCAAGAACCGGGTTTGCAGAGCGGCTGCAACGTGCGCTTGGTGTCCAGCGCCACATCACAACCGCATATTGCCCGTGGGCAAACGGTACTGTGGAAGTGGTAAACCGCGAGGAGCTGAAGGGAGTGAAAACTATTATTAGTGAGCGCAAGTTGCAGCTCGCTTACTGGCCTCATGTGCTACCTGTAGTGTAGGTGATACTAAACGGGATGCCAACTGATCGACGGGGCGGCGTGACCCCGCTAACGGCGTTCATTGCACTCCCGGGGACATCTCAACTGTGGGGCATCCTAAATTCGCGTATGGAGACGGGGGTTACGGTGGACTGGGTCGACCACGAAGTACAGCAACACCTCGCAGGTGTTCGCGCTGCGTTGGATGGCGTGCACCAGTAAATGACAGCGACAAGCGAGAATCGTCGATGCGGCTCGAGAGCGCCATGCCCGGACACAATGAGTTGTCCAACAAAAGTTCAGAGAAGGAGATTACGTTCTGGCTGCAATCACTGTAGGTCACCGAGGCAACAAATTGGCATTGACTAGGCGTGGCCCCAAGCGCATTATCAAGGCCTTCAACAACTATACATTTGAAATCCAGGACCTTGTTGAACCCTACGCAATCATCATCTGTTACGCATCGCGGCTGCAACTATATCGCGACTTTCGCCGCGGCGTCGCGGACGGAGATGTCGTCGAGCAAGTGTGGTAAAGCGTGATCAGAAATTGTCTGACAACACTCCCCAGATGATGGGAGGTGATCACGGCGAGGGAAGATGGAACCTCGGGAAAGGGATCGGAAGTTGCTGTTGTAAATCTTCCGGATTACATCAGCATGCTGAATGGTTGGGTCATCAAGTGATCCAAATTCTGACCTCTGGAGATCCATCGGATCGGTGATCAAAAAATAAATCACTGAAGATCCGTCCAAAGATCGACGATAAGACGCCCGATTACGCAACCCAAGGCGAGATGGACGCAGATGCAAGGGATGAGAAGAGTGTAGGGGAGCTGCAGGAGTAGGTCAGAGGAAGAAAGGATGGGGTAGGAAGTGAGATAGGCAAAACTTGAATCAGAGTTGAGTTTGCCCTCAAGCACGCAAGTCATACCTCGAGACTCCAGCCTTCTCTCAGATATGTTTGATTCTCAATCAAAGATCCCGCTAAAGGAAGTGGTAGGCTACGGAAATGAAATCCCCTCAAGGACCCCATTTTGGCAACTCCACGGCCCTGATCAACTGTCAGGCCACGAATCCAAGATATGCATCGGCGATCGAAGGTCCGACCC